>LOEQ01013455.1:0-21482 GCA_001685075.1 Bramus lutescens | reverse complement strand
GTGTTTTCTTTATTGTCTCTATTTCAGTTTTCAAGTCTTTAATCATTTCTTTCATATGTTTGATTGCTCTTTCTTGGTTTTCTTTAAGAAATTTGTTGATGTCTTCCATTTTTTTGTTTGTCTTTTCCTCCATTTCTTTAAGGGAATTTTTCATTTCCTCTTTAAGGGCCTCAAACATTCTCCTAAAGTTATTTTTTAAGTCATTTTCTTCTGCTTCATCTATATTTTGTTGTTCAAGTCTTACTGTTGTAGAGTCGCTAGTTTTTACTGGTGTCTTGTTGCTGTTTGTGGTATTGCATGTGTTCTTACCTTGTCTACCCATCTTTTTCTCTAATAGGTGTAGTTGGTGCTGTCTGTAACTCTGGTGACCAATCTTTCAGGTGCCAGTGGATCCAAGGCTCAGATGGTTGTTCCTTCTGGTACAGTCAGAGCCACAGTTCCAGTCACCTGGTTGGTCACTCTGTGTTCCTGGAGGTCACTCAGTGCTCCCAGGGTTTGCTCTGTTCCCGTGGAGTTTGCTGTCTCAGGCCTGCTCCTCCGTAAATGTCCATGGTCTGGATCCACTCTTGCAGAGGTCCCTGGCTTGGTATTGGTCCTGCAAAGGTCTCTGGCTGTGGTCTACTCCCTCGGAGGTCCCAGACCCACACCCAGACCTGCAGAGGTTCTGGCTCAGGTCTGGCCACTCAGCTTTTTAGTAGACCAATCAGGTGCCTTAGACAGGCAAGACAGCACATCTTTATATAGTTAAACAATTGCAGCTTAAACAAATGTAAAACATCTTTGCCTAGATAAAGTAATATTCCATAATATTAAGTAGTATTTCAAAAATGGTGAAAATTCTTTATTCTTACCCCAAATGAAGAGTATTTAAGTAGATGGACTTACTCTAATTTGAAGATTATACAATGTATAAAAACATCCCATGGCACTAGATAATAAGCATATATAATCACTATAGGCCAATTAAAAAGATAACTAAATAGAATATTTTAAAAACAACATGGTTGACCAGATGGTAATGGTGCACACCTTTAATCCCAGCATTTGGGAGGCAGTGGCAGGCAGATCTCTGTGAGTTCGAGGCCAGCCTGGTCTACANNAGTTCGAGGCCAGCCTGGTCTACAGAGCTAGTTCCAGGACAGCCAGGGCTACATGTAGAAACCCTGTCTCAAAAGGAAATGATTAAAAAAAACCAAACCTAGTGATGTGTACTTATAATTCCCATGCTGTGAAGGCAGAGACAGGAGGACCCCTGGGGCTCACTGGCCAGCCAATGTAGCTACTTGGTGAGCACCAAAACAAAGAGGGACCCTGTGTCAAAATAACAAGCTTGGCCTCTGACCTCTGCATTCCCACATACAAGAATATGTCTCCACATAGACGTGTGCATACGTGAATGCACACATATATACACATGCTCCACCTGATGACAGGGTGAGAAGTTTCTAAGAAAGGCAGCTGTCCCAAGTTCAAAAGTGTTTTATAGGTTAGCATGTCTGTGGGGAACCCCCAACACCTCAGTCTAGCACCCAATTGGTCAGGCTGAGATCTCACTTTTACCTAAAACAAGGACTCACTTTTCTAGAGGCAGACTCCCATGAAACTGAAGCTCGTGCTTCCGTCATGGCTCTGAAATATCCACTGACAGTGAGGAATACAATTGCTTAGCCAGTTTGTCCTTGCTATCAAGCAAGTCATGTGAGAGATCACATGATTATATGTTTGCTGATGAAAAGCAAAACAGACCAAAATGAGTTGGATTATCTCCAAATATGGTATCCATGATGAGCTCCACCAATGTCAGGGCTCTGACTTTATACTCAGCTGCTGATATTATTGAGGCTTGGAGAGAAAAGATGCTCCAGGAAAAAACCCACTGTTATTCTACTGAAAGAACTTCAATCTCAACTCTAAACTTCTTGGCTCATTCTAGAGACAGTCCAAAGCCCTATTCTAAAGCAAGGCACCCTCTTCCCTCTATTACGCCTTGCTCTTGTGAAGGTATGGAGGTTATAACTGTTACCTTTGTCACTTGACAGGGCTTAGATAGTCTAAGAGACAAACATCTGGACATGTTTGTATGATGAGAAGGTACATTGTCCCAGGGGCTAGGTGCCTGGACTGAATCAAAAGAAGAAAGTTGAGAATCAGCACTCAAGCCTGCTCCTGACTATACTCAATGTAGCCAGCTGACTCAGTTCCCAACAAAGTTCAAGAGCTTAGCACCTGAATGATCTTAGAAGAGCCAGGAAGTGTGTCACCTGGCTTTGTCCAGGATGGTTCCAGCCATGGACACAGCCTTGATGGTGAATCAGTACCAACAAGCCTGTGTGTCTGAACGCAAAGGGCTTTATAAACCTTTAACCATGACCATGAAGATCATGCAGCAAGAGTGGGGTACCATGGCTGTCACCAAAAGCACCATGCTTTAGTCTCAGCACTTGGGCCTCCTTTGAGAGAACACATTTCCTCTGCTCATAGTCCTGTGTTCTGTGTCGGGGTTAATCTCACCTGCGAATCAAGGATCAGCACACAATCGTGCTCTGTCAATCCAAACAGTCCACCTTGCTAACCACCAACACTGGGAGGAGAACGTGCATATTACCTTTGCTGTGCCTGGCTAGAGTCACAGGGAAGAGGAGCAACTTCTTGACTACCACCATGGACGGGATGTCACAGAGGCATGAGGCCTCTAAGATCCTGTGACTGATGCAGAATGAGAGTTCTCTGAGAGGAAGGCCAACGCAGGAAAGCGAGTCAAAGGCGAAGGTGACAAATTCCTCCGCATAGAATTTCGGCTCCTCCATCTAGCCACACCCTGCAGTAGATCCATCCAGCCTAGACTTTTCTATTACATAAACTTCATGATTCTCATCTCGCTCAAGCCAGACTGAGTTGGGTTCTCTGATCCTTGAAACTCCAAAGACCTGCTTACAGGGCAACTATGTCCAGACCCTCCCCCATGACACTTCCCATTCCATGCCTGCTAGGCTGGTTTTGTGTTTTAAGGCAGGATCTTGCTATAGCCAGGCAGGTTCAAAATCACAATCTTCCCACCTCAGCCTCTTCGGGCTGAGATTACAGGTGTGCCACTCCTCATGGCTACATCACTGTCACGGGTCACAGGAGGGACTCTCCTTAAATAGAGGAGAAGACACCAAGAGGAAGTAAAGAAAAAGGAACCCGAGTTGGCACCTGCACATCCCCAGGGTCATAGGCAGGGGTCCTGGCTACAGGAACTTAGCAAAGGATGATATCTTTATCCCTGAGCCCCATGTGTGATTATGGCGCCCCAGCAGGTATTTAAGCAGTTGCAGCAAAGCAATGCCTTCCCCCAAAGAGTCTGAAGTTATTTGCAAAGCCTCAAAGCTGAGCCAGCAGGGGGATTTTATTAGACATATTTACTCTGTAATCCAGCATCTCATAAGACATTCCGAAGTTTCATTTAAGCTGCTTTTCCCTCCCAGGCAGAATTCTCATGGTGGCTCTTAGACATAAAAAGATAAAACAGAGAATAAATAAATAACACCCCCAATTCCCTGTCACTACTGTCCTAACATGCTTAGCAAACAGGCTCCTGTCTGAGCTCCATCTCACCCTCTTCGTCTAGCTGATGAACACACCTGCCTCCCGCCTCCTTCCTCCTGTCTGAGCTGAGCCTTCTTGGGACTGAGAATCTCCACCCACCGCAGTCAAACCTTTAGACCATCATGGTCCCAGGTCTTCAGTTCAGGGCAAAAGTGTACTCCTAAGTTCCCATATTTTTGGACCCTTTTAATGGTTCCTTACCAGACTGCAGCTTAAACGGCTCGTGGCATATCCAATCACAATAGAACCTTTCACTGTTTGCTTTCCTAACGCCCCCAGTTCTAATTAAACACTGCTTTTCATCAAGTAGGTTACACAGTGATGCTTTGTGGCTGTCACTGAGGGTCTCCTGTAAGCAAGCACAGGTGCTATGAGCTCATGAATGCTGTGGCTGGGGTCTATCCGAAAGATATTGTTTCCGTCTGGTCCTCCCAACCTCTTGTTCTTACCATCTTCCTACTTCCCCTTCTGCCATGGTCCCTAGGCCTTGGTGCGTGTGTTAGATGTCACATTTATAGTTGAGCACTCCGCTGATACTCTACTCTCTGTATTTTCATCAGTTATAAGTTTCTGCGTTAATCATCTACCATTGAGCAAAAAGACCTCTCTGATGAGGTCTGGGAGCTACACTAGTTTGTGGCTATAAATTCAGAAGGTGGTTTGAGATTATGTCCATTTAGCCTGTGAGCTCACCAATCATTTGCCTTGGCCAGATTAATAGTAGCAGGCATACACTCCTGGGGGGGGGGTAGGTCTCAAATCCAATCAGAAAGCAGTTGCTTATCCCTGTAGCATGTGTGCTACTATGGCACCTGCAGACATATCTCCCCATGCTGCTCATTACTGTAAGTCACAGGGTTCATAGCTGAGTAAGCCTGTGGATGGCTTCTCCCTCAGTGGTCCCTGGTTAAGGCCTCTACCTTCCAGTGGATGGCCACACGTCCATGAGTATATGGACGGAACAAAGTGGACTCAGTGGGGTATTTTAGTTTTTAGAGAGGACACAAAGTTGTGAAGATGTGTGGAGGGGGTGAAAGAAGGGGAGAAAGATGAGAAGGAAGAGGAAGAAAAGGAGAGGGAGGAGGGGGAGAAGAAAGAGAACCCTCCCTTTTGGAGATGGAATTGGTAAGGGCAGAATACAGAATGAGCCTCAGCTCTTTCCTAACTGCTGGTTACTCTAAAAGCCAAAATCATGAAAGAGGAAGACATTTACACCAGCATTCTGAAAGGGCCCTGCTTTACAGCATCAGAAAAAGCTGAGCCAAGTGCTATCTCTGACAGAAGGAGAAAAAGAAAGAGAGAGAAAGAGAGAGAGAGAGAGAGAGAGAGAGAGAGAGAGGCAGAGAGAGAGCACACAGTGAATGACCAGGGTGTCCAGACCCCATTCAGCTTGAAAATACTCTAGGATTCAGGGGATTCCTTTGGCTTTGTGAATTTGGCAACAATCCAGGAGACATTCCTGGGAGAAGAAGAGGGAATAGAAAAGTAAGAAAGGACTGCAGTATCAATTGGCCTGGGCAAGGTCACGTGGTTCATCCACGGGCCAGATGAGCAGGAAGCACCCTACAGCAAGAACCCCCACAGAACTTCCACCTTGAACCAGGTCCACATTTTTCACAGAAAAGTCGTTGTTTTTCATTAGCCTTCACATTGGAGAGCCTGCCTCATTTGATTCTAATATTTATGTATTCACCACAGTTTTGAGGCGCATACATTTTATGTCTTGAGGGTTGTGTCAAACCACCCACTAGAAGACAATTTACCCTGCCCTGTTCTCATGCCTTATATTGAATCTCTGTGTTTTCTCCCCCACTTCAGAGGAGTTAAACTTTCCAGAGACGCATCTATTTTATTTTATTGATTTAAAGTTCTGCTTCTTGATTTGATTAATCAATCCTGCTGGCTTTTTGCTTCATGATTAATGAGCAATTCTTATCTGCATTAATGGCTTCCTCCCTCTGTACTTTTATTCTGCTGTTCATTTTCTACTTATTCTGACTTTTTAATTCAATTATTTTCCATTTAAGCAAGTAAGTATGTTTACTTTAGTAGCAACACCCTTAGAGTATAGATTTTAAATACCACACGTTTTATATAGGGTCCCATTGTCTTAAATATCTAAATTGTCTACCATAGAAGTATTGATTTCCACTTTAATAAAAAAAGCGTATTTTATGTTATTAATTTCCAAGCAGCTGTCATCTGTTTTTAGCCACACTCTTGCTATTTAATGTGATCAGAAGTAACATTTATACATTCTTTTTCTGGACCTTTTTTTTGAGATTATAATATAATTATATCATTTCTCCCTTCGCTTTCCTTCCTCCAAACCCTCACACAAACCCCTCCTTGCTTTCTTTCAAATGTATGGCCTATTTTTCATTCATTGTCATGGTATGCATATGCATGTATCCTAAATAGAACCTGCTCAGTCTCTGTGTTACTCATGTGTATGCTTTCAGGGTCGACCATCTAGCACCAGATTAACCAACTGGTGTGCTCTTCCCTGAGGAAGACTGCCCCTCCCACTCTCAGCATTTCTTAGTTTCCTGTGGTTCTTTATATTGGGTTGAGACCGGCCTACCCCCATCCACAGGGCATGTCTATTGTCCTTGTTCAGATCATGTTTGGGCAGTTACGTTGGTGACTGGTTGTAGCTTCTGACACTGCTAGGAGACACAATCTCACAGCAAACTCCCTGATTTGCTATCTTTTAAAATCTTCCCACCTCCTCCCTCTTCTGTATTACTCCCTGGGCCTAAGGAGCAGGGGTTAGTTGTTTTGCAGGTGTAGCCATTGGAACTGGGCATTTGTAACAATTCTTCATTGGGAGAATTGTCATGGCTTTCTGTGTAAATGGTACAGATACTGTATTAGTCAGAATAGAGAAGCAAAGCTGAAACAACAACCAACTTAAAAAATGACAGTGGCTTAAGTAACAAAGAATCTTTCAGCTATTTACCCTGACTAGTTGAGCTTCTAAACCAATACCAAAAGTGTCGACTTCCAGATCCTCATAAGAAGAAAAACTAAACTCATGTTTGCACAAAGCAGTGTGACTGGGCCTCTCATTTTCATCTGAAAGCATTTCTGCCTGATAAAAGAACTCAGTGTGTAAACAAGACATACAATTCCCTTCTTCAGTGGATAACAATGCTTTGAAGGTATTTTGTGGATGACTGAAAGGAATACCAAATACACACCTGTAACTACAGACGGTCGATGCTTCCAGTTTACCACTGATGTATTAAAACATGAAACAAGGTTCCTAAAATGTAACAGTTGTTGAACTGAGTGACTGGCAAATAATAATCCACTGTACTTTCTATTTATATATGAAATTTTCTATAAAACACATCATTCATTCTCTTTACAAAACAGTTTTCCAGTAAAACATTTTATCAAAGCTGTATCCATACCAACACTATTTTAGCCACCTTTATTCAAACACCTTTTAACAATTGAGGTCTATAATTCACCCACTTAAAGCATACAGTTTGTTACGGTTTCTGGTGCAGTCAAAGAGTCGTGAAGATGCCTCTTGTCTTAGGCAGTTTCTATCACTGTGATGAAGCACCATGACCAAAGCAACGTAGGGAGGAAAGGGTTTATTCCGCTTACACTTCCACATTGCTGTTCAGCACCAAAGGATATCAGGATAGGAATTCAAACAAGGCAGGAACCTTCAGGCAGGAGCTGATACAGAGGCCATGGAGGAGTGTTACTTACTGGCTTGCTCCTCATGGCTTGCTCAGCTTGCTTTCTTATGAAATTCAGGACCACCATCTCAGGGATGGCACCACCCATTAAAGGCTGGACTTGTCTTCATTGATCACTCATTGAGAAAATACCCTACAGGCTTGCCTACAGCCCTATCTTATAGAAGCATTTTCTCAATTGAGGCTCCCTCCTCTCTGATGACTCTAGCATGTGTCAAGATGACATAAAACTGATCCCTTGTCAACTTGACACACAAACACATCACTATTAAGTCACAATCCTTCCTTTCTTGCTCATCCCCAAGATGACACATCAATATCAGTATTAGAAAATGTTTTACAAACTTAAAAAGACCCACAGTCTTTACAAATTCAAACACTTTAAAATTCAGTCCTTTTAAAATTCAAAGCCTCTTTTAAAACCTAAACTCTCTTTTAAAATCCATTCTCTCAACTGTGGGATCCTGTAAAATAAAAAAATAAATTAAATACAACCTTACTTTAAGAGGGAAGAATCAGAGCACAGTCGTAATCTGAACAAAGCAAACCCGAACTCCAACAGTGTAAATAACCCAATGTCCAGTACCTCTTCTGGGCTCCTCCCAGGGGCCTTGGGTCACTTGTCTGGCTCCGCCCTCTCTAGAACACACAGCTGGTCTTCTGGACTCCAGCTGGCTCCACTCCACTGCTGCTGCTGTTCTTGGTGGTCATCCCACAACACTGGCATCTCCGAAACACTAGGGTCTTCTGCCGTAGCTGGGCTGCACTTTCATCAACAGTCTGCTACGCTCTCTTCATGGTGCCAAGCCTCAACTTCTCTACATGACCCCTTCGATCCTGGGTCTTCAACTGCCTCTGAGGCTGCACTTCATGACTGGGCTTTCCTGGCCTCTCATAGTGCCAAGCCTCAGCTGCTCTTCATGACCCCATCATGCCTTCAAAACTGATACCACCTGAGTGAGTCAGACACTACCAAGTTTGGTTGCCAACTCAAGGTTCAACCTCGGTTGCCTCTGGGACACAATTTCTGTATGCTGGCTCTTGGGAAACACTCCCCAGAAGATTTCACCTCAGTGATGCTGGCCTTGTAATCTCTGCTAATTTCTTGGTTCCAGCTAACCATCATCAATTATCACAGTAACTCAAAGGCTTCATTTCAATGGTGCCAGTCTCTTGTTCATCGCAACTGACTCTTCAGACCCAGCTGGCCAGAATTGTCATTCTATTGAATCTACACTCAAAACAGCAAACAGCCACGATAGAGTCTTGAAATTTCCCTCTGAAACTTCACAAGCCAAGCTTCCATCTTCTGCACTGCTTATCTTCCAAGCTCCTACAGAACATTCCACTGAGCTCTCAACACTCATTGGCTTTTCTAGCTCGAAGTCCCAAAGTCCTTCTCCAATCCTCCCTAAAATATGGTCAGGTCTGTCACAGCAATACTCCCACTACACTGGAACCAAATTGTTTTAGGCAAGGTTTCTATTGCTGTGAGGAAACACCATGACCAAAGCAACTTAGAGAGGAAAAGGTCTCTTATGTTTCAACAGCACAGTTCACCATCAAAGGAAGTCAGAACCAGAACTGAAGCAGGGCAGGAACCTGGAGGCAGGAGCTGATGCAGAGTCCGTGGAGTACTGCTTACTGGTTTGCTCTTCATACCTGCTTTCTTATAGATCCCAAGACACCAGCCCAGTGATGGCACCACCCTTAACGGGCTGGGCCCTCCCCCATAAGTCACTAATTAAGAAAATGCCCTATCCTGGCCCTTGCTAGGTAGCACAGCAGAGCTGACCCCATTGACAGAGCCACAGGTGTGATAGCCCTGGGTGTGTGAGAGTGGAATA
This sequence comes from Bramus lutescens, assembly GCA_001685075.1. NCBI lineage: Eukaryota > Metazoa > Chordata > Mammalia > Rodentia > Cricetidae > Bramus > Bramus lutescens. The sequence goes on along the minus strand of LOEQ01013455.1, from coordinate 12,328 downwards.
GCTGCCAAACCCCCTCATATTCCATGTGATGGTGAGGGTGAGGGGAAGATGCCCACCCTCTTTGCCCCTGCCACGTGTGGTGGGCGAGGGAACTGGTCTTCCCCCTTACCAGCTGTAGCACTTGGGAAAATGGACCTTGGGCCTCGCCTGGGCATCACAGTAGAGCTGACCCTGTTGGCAGAAGTGTGGGTGAACAAGCCCCAAAGTCATGAGCATAGAAGAGCTGTCCCCAGTACTCACTGTCTTGTGGTGACATAGGAAAGGGTAGGGAAGAGATGCCCTACCTCTCTACCCCCCCCACACACCCATCAATGCCTAAGTCAGGTGGGAGAGCTGGCCCTGAGGTCACAAGAAACCCTGTTGTATTGGGACCGGAGAGACGGCTCAGTGGCTAAGAACTCACACTGCTCTTGCAGAGACCCTGAAGTGGGTTCCCAGCACCCACATGGCAGCTCACAACCATCCACACTCCAGTTCCAGGGGCTCTGACTCCTCCTCTGGCCTCCTCAGACTCCTACACTCACACACCAGCATGTGCACATGGACACACCTGATTAAAAATCAATGAATGGAATCTATTTAGGAAACTAACCTACATCCCCTAGAAACACACCCTCGCCCCACCACAGCCCTCTGTGACCACTGACGCCTTGTCTCTGGGTCTGCCTGGCTTCCAACTCGCCGTTTTGTCGGGCTTTCCCCATCTTTCCAGATGGTTGACCTTTCTCCACCTTTCTCCCTTTCTTGGCTTCGCTAATTTCTAACATCTGCTGTTCGCCTCTGCTTGCTTCCGACGTAGCGTGCTGTTTCCACGACCTGGATGAAAGACTGTGATTTTGACATGAAGTCCTTTCTGGTTCATGTCTTACATTCGTACTTAGTTATTCTTTTACTTCTTTTGTTGTTGCTGATGCTAATTTGAGACAGGAGCTCATCTGACCCACAGCAATCCTCCTGCCTCAGTCTCCGAAGTGCTGGGATGAAGGTGTGAGCCACCACACACCTTCTTTTTAAAACATAGGTGTCCGTGGGCAAAGTTTTTGTTTTAGCTCCACTTCATATATTTTGTATGTTGCCCCAGCGTTTCACTGGTCTCGAAGCAACTTCCCGTGGTCTTGTGATTCTCCCATTTGTTGTTGAGGAGTGTGCTATTTAATTCCCACATATTTGTGTTGAGGAGTGTGCTATTTAATTCCCACATATTTGTGTTGAGGAGTGTGCTATTTAATTCCCACATATTTGTGTTGAGGTGTGTGCTATTTAATTCCCACATATTTGTGAATTCTCAAATTTTCTGTGATAGATTCAATTTTTTTAATTATATGGGAGGTCAGGGTGCACTGGCCATGACTGTGGAGGTCAGAAGACAACTTCCAGGGGTCAGTTCTCTGCTTCCACCGTATGGGTCTCCAAGGTTGAACTCGGACTGTAAGGCTTCGAAGCAAAAGCTTTTTAGCTCCAGACCAGCCCCTAGTGAGGTTTTGGCTTTTTTGTTTTGTTTTTGTTTGTTTATTTGTAATTTTGGCCAGGGTCTCACTAACAAGGCTCTTGCTCTCCTTGAAGTTCTTCCTGTCTTGTTCTCACGGGGGCGCAGAGATGGCAGCTGTGTTCTGCTCACCCTGTTGTCACCAATTCATTCACTCCACTCTAATGAGAATACATTCTACGAGTCCAAGTCCTTTAAACACATTAAGGTTCGCTGTACAGGGTGCTGTGTGGTCTCCACTAGAGAACACCCCCGTGTGAACAGGACAGTGTGAGCCCTGCTATTGCTGGGTGGAGTGTTTCACAGCTAGTAGAGACTAATTCCAGGTGACTTGCTCTAAATCTAATGATCTAGATCAACAGCGTTCTCAGACGTCAGTTCCCATATTGATCTTCTATCTGTTTGTTCCATCCATCACAGAAAGTGGGGTATTGATGGTGTCCTTATTGCCCTGATTTTGGCAGGACACAATGCCTACTAACCTATATTGAAATGTCACACTGAACCCCAGGGGAAAAAGCACAGCTTTTGTCAATCAAAATAAAACTTTTTAAAAGACAGGGTGAAGTCCCCAAATCATTTCTGTTAGATGACCTATTTCACTCTCATTTGGGTCCAAGTCTATTTTATGTACTTGGGAGTTCTCTGGACAGATGACTACAGGATTGGCATACCTTCCAGCTGGGTCAGTCCTCTCCCGACTCTGCATTTTTGTCTGAAAGTCTATGGCGATGATGTTTACCTCACATCCATCTTTGAGTCCAAAGCACCTCTTGACAGCATAGAGTGCCATATGTTCCTCACCCCAGCCTTACAATCTGGGTCGTTTTGCTCTTCTTGGATCGTCTAATCTGTTAACATTTATGAACACAGCTAAAGCCACAGATTCCTTAGTGGAATGCTAACTTCCTTGTTGCGTTTCATTTTCCTGGAAAAGTTGCCTCAAAGAAGCTACTTAGATGTAGGTGGCATTTGCTCTTGAAGGTCTGAGAGCATTTGTCTTTCATCCTCATGCAAAACATGCAGTTTGAAAGCTATACGCCCTCGGATCATTATTCTCCTCCTCTAAACCGTGATCCTTTCGGTAGTCGGCCCTCCTGGGACCAAAATGGCACCACGCCATCACTTGTTCTGCCACATCTTACCTAATCGACTTTAGTTTGCTCTGGTTTAGGTTTTGAGGCAGTCTTGTGTAGCCCAGGCTGGCCTCACATTTGCTGCATAGTTGAAAATTACCTCGATTTTCTGTTCCCCTACTTCTCCCTCCCAAGTACTGGAGTTACAGGCACATATATAAATCATCTGTGTTCTGCAATTCTGGGGGCCAGATCCCAGGCATCACGTACGCTCCAACTAAGCCACATTCCTAGCCCCTTGCTTTATCTTTTGATACAGGGTCTTGGTGTGTACCTCACACTGGCCTCAAGCCTGAGATGCTCCTGTTCCCACCATCAACACACTGGGATCACAGCCCATGCTCTGCTTGGCTACCTAAACATTTATATCAGCCATCGTTGACTTAAACACTAACTGTACTTACCTAACTCTAATGATCATCTGGTTTAACGGTGTATTTAGAACTTATAACATTCTACACAGGATGTCTACACAGAGCTGAAGGTTTTCACAAAAATAAAGTCAAGAGAGGTCAATGCCAACCACCAAAAAAGGGGGGGCTTTATTAGCCGTCCCTCACGCTGACGGACTGTGAGTCCAAAAGAGAACAGATGCCATGTATCAGACCATGGAGCTGTTTGTTTAACTAACTTCAGTCCCAGAAAAATGAGGGACCTATGTCCTTTGGACTACAGCCTATTCTCCCTGTCAGTCTCTGTAAAAAGCCTTTCTTGCTCTATTCATAATGCCCTGTTCAGTTAGCTACCTGGAAGGACAGATGAACATTCTCTACAGCCTCTAGAATATCTGTCCATGCTTGAAAGTTCAGGGCACGTCCCTCTGGCTGCTCTGCCCTTCATGTGTTTAACAGAGGCTGTGGGGCTTATGGATCGTGGTGGTTTGAATGAAAATAACCAGCATAGACCCATAGGAAGTGGCATTAGGAGGTGTGGCCTTTTTGGAGTAGGTGTAGCCTTTTTGGAGGAAGTGTGTCACTGGGGGAGGGCTTTGGGGTTTCAAATGTCCAACCCAGGCTCAGTGGGTATCTCCCTTCCTGCTGTTTTTGGATCTGGATGTAGAACTCTCAGCTCCTTCTCCAGCACCACATCTGCCTGTGTGCAGCCATGCTCCCCACCATGACGGTAATGGGCTAAACCTCTGAATTATAAGCCAGCAACAATTTAATGCTTTCCTTTATAAGAAAGTGGTCATGCTGTGGTCATAGTGTCTCTTCACAGCAATAGAAACCCTAAGATGTGTTTTGTTGGGGGACTCCTTTCACTAAACCTTTGGCCAGCAACCTCTCAAAGCTCTGTCTCAGTGGGCTGCTGGCTCCCTAACAACGAATTCTCTTCCAGTTGATGCCTAGGAAGTCTGAGTGTGGCTCTGTCTCATGCTTAGAGCTTTCCCTTTCATTTACGTTAGAACAGTTCAATGAGCTACTGGAGGGGAAGTATCAGACATGTAGACAAAAGCCATCATGTGGCCTCTGAGACCTTTCCTCCAGTTTTTTCTTTGCAGTTCCATCAGGTCAGAAAGTCAAATATAAGAATCAAAATGATGTTAGAGATCTTCCCCATTAGATACTGAGAGCTGGTTCTCTCTCTCTCTCTCTCTCTCTCTCTCTCTCTCAAATAAACATAAATAAGGTAGAAAAATACAACTATTTCTCTGCTAATCATGTGGGTCAAGGTGGTTACTTGATTAGTATCTTTCTCTCCACTTGACTATAAGCTACAATCCTAGTTAGTTCTCACTGTCGACACAACCTACAATCACCTGAGAAAGGAGTCTCAACTGAGGAATTGCCCAGATTAGGCTGACTTGTGAGTGTGTCTTGATTGCTAGTTGATGTAGAGGGCCTAGTCCACCGTGGGCAGTACCATTCCCTGGGCTGGTGGTCATGGGCTGTAAAGAAAACTAGCTAAACAAGAAGCGAGCCAGCAAGCAGCATTCCTCAGTGGTTTCTACTTCAAGTTTCTACCCGACTTCCCTCAGTGAGGCACTACGAACTGGATCAAGTTGAAGCCAAATAAACTTTTCCCTCTTCCTGCTTTTGGTCCAAGTGCTTTAGCACATCAACAGAAAGGAAACTAGAAAAGCTCCGTAAAGGCAAAGAACACGCCTGTTCTGCCATGTCCTCCTATCCTTTACCATAGCCTCGGTGTCCAGCATACAGCAGGTAGTCCATAAATACCTGTGGAATGAATGAGAAACTCTGGGAAATACTGGTTGCCAGGTGGCATCTACAATGAAATGAAGGGTTTACTGGCAACAAAGTTCTGCGTTCTGTCCACAAGAGCTTCTCCTGGCAGGGCTGCAGATCATTAACTCCTAACATGGAAAGCGAAGGGGCCAAGGACTCACCTTCTGTGTCTCAGTCCTGGTGACACACTGAAAGCTTGAGCCAGCAGAGAAAAAACCCACGGGTACCCTAGAGTCAACAGAACATGCAAAGCCGCAGCTATAGGAAACACCTTAAGTCAGAGGGGCCTGAGACTTACGGTTTGGATCTGAAATGTCTCCACAGCCTTCATTTGAATGCTTGCTTGATCCACAGGGAAAGGTGTCGTCCAGCCTGTGTCCCAGAGTCCACATGCAGCCCCGGACAGCTATTAATACAGCCCAACATGAAATTATGAATCATGAAGATTCATCTGTGATTTATTTTATTTTACTTATAATTCAATAGCATGGTTCTTGAGCGTGATCTTCGAAGACGACAGCATCCTATTACAATGTCAACAGGTTGAACACCCCAACTAGCAGGACCATGTATGGCTTTTAGGAGGTGGGGGAAATAGGTCACCATGAGAAGATCTGTCACGGTTATATCAACCCCTGGCTTCTATTCCGCATGAGCTACCTTTCACCATATGCTCCCACACTGTGAGCTCCTCCATGCTCCCCTCATTATGGGCAGATACCCTTCTGAAACCATGAGCCAAAACAAACTGTTCTTCCTTTCAGTTGTTCCTGTCTGGTGATTTGGTAACAGTGGAGTAAAAGTGACTAACGCAGGACTTAAGAGATATTTTACAGTGGAGGTGAAAGGGCAAGAGGCTGACCTGGTTACAGAATCAGAAAACACCTTAACAGAATCTAAGATCCATGGGGTAGCAACAGTTCTCCTAGCCATTCTTCCCCCATCCCTCTGCCACCCCCGACCTCCTTTCCCCTCTTCTTCCTATAATTCTGGAAGGTGAGGAAGTCAGTTTCAAATGAAGTGCAGACGAGAAAGGGCACAGGCTGTACTACAAAACAGCCAGTGATACGGTAACTTAAATAATTAGCTTTTAGTTTTCCTCCCCTGTCCAGAGCTGCAGGGCTGCACTGCCCACCCACCCCTGACAGGTGCCTTCCATTGCTGCCTTAGGCAGTTTCCCCAGGAATCAAGAACTGGGGAAGAGAGGAGGTGGAGGGTAAACTGCTTCCCTTTCAAAAACACAGTTTGGAGGTTGCACAGAGAACTTCCTCTTACATTACACTGGCCAGAATTTATGGGTGACCCTACTGACCTGAGACAAGGAACTGGGGCTTTGGTTGGGTAAAGAATGAAAAGTGGATGATAAGGTCATTAATCCAGAGAAATCAATGTGCTCCCTAATGCCTCTTTCACACTTTCATAGGCCAGAGGAAGAAGCAGGATGGCCCACCCTGCCCTTCTGCACAGACCCTCTGGAACCTACATCACTGCCCTCCAGCCTACATTACTGTCCTCCACGCCTTCGGTGAGTACCTCTGACTCAATCATCACCTCCTCGTGTGCTTAATGGGACTGTGTTCCAAAATTAAAGAGTGCTGCCATCAGAGAGAAGCAGGGATTTTCAGCCTAAACTGCTCACTGGAACCACAGCATCACTTAAGGCCAATTTGATTAGAGTCTCCAAATTAAGTTCTGTGATTTAAAATTTGTATTTATTTTTATTTGTGTATGTGTGCGCCTGCTTGTCTGTATGTGCACCACACACATGCAGGTGCCCTTGGAAGACAGAAGAGGGTGTTGGATCCCCATGGACTGAACTTACAGGACTGTGAGACACTGACGTGGTGGCTGGGTCTTCTGCAAGCGCAGCAAGTGCTCATACCTGTGGACCCCAAGGGGCTGTCAGTTTGTGTTCCCAAGGGGGAAATCTAATGTGTCAGAGGAAAGAGACCTGGGGTCTTCATGTTAAAAGAAATACAACTAAATTTCCACAACAGACATAGAAGAGTTATTCCTTTCCACTTCATGAGGGAGCACCTTGAAGGCTGATCGTCTTATAAATTTTGTATCATATGTACTGTATTCATCCTTGATAAAGAAGGGGTGGGAAGGTTTTGTGTTTCTGGGTATGTCTTTGGAAGAGGATGGTGTGGTGTGTGTGGGGTGTGTGTGTGTGTGTGTGTGTGTGTGTGTGTAAAATCTAGAAGTTAATGTAAGGTGTCCTCAATCTATCTCCACCTTATTTTCCAAGACAGGTCCCTCACTGAACCTGGAACTCCTCCATTCAGCTAGACCGGCTTGCCAGTTAAGCCTCCAGTTCCCACCTATCGTGTCTCCCAGCACCGTGATTGCAGGCACACGCCTATATCCATACTCTGCTTTTGTTTTTGTGTGAGTGTGGTGTCCTCATGCTCGCAGACCTGATCCATCTTCCTAGCCAGACGGTGTAGACTTCCTTCCCAAACCTTTCCCACGTCAACAAAACCCTAATTCTCTTCTCAAAGCTGAAGCCTTAGGACTTTTCAAAACAGTACTAAGTTTCTGTGCTTTATGTCCCTTCTTTAACCTTTCCTCTTGGATAAAAACCAATGGTAATAGCTAATCCAATGAATACATTTGTCTTCGTATTCTACATAATGAAACAGAGCCACAAAACTGATAAAAAAAATTTGCTCCAGGTCACAAAATAATATGGCTGGGGTTTGAACACAGAGTGCCAGGCTTCAGGCTCCACGACTCCTGCCTCCGTGCCTGAGCATTCCTGAGTCATGAATGGGGTGGCGCCTTCAAATTCTATGACCTTAGAAGAGGAGGGGGGTGCAAAACTGCATTATTTGGGACAATGGTCTCTGGGGACTCTAAAGACGCTGAGAAGTTTGGACTTGACATCCCAAGGTCTGAGCTTAGCTCTACCCAGTTCTACCTGTTTCCCCAGATGAGTCTACTCTGGAGCCTCCAAAACATCTCTGTGCTCGGTGGTTTCTGAGAAGGGGCTTCCTTCCTTCTCTGTACCCAGACAGCTTGGCAAACACAAGCCACCTACCTATCTGTGACCACAAAGGCTTTGGCTCTTACCTGGCCGGCAGCCAAAGAGGTCCTGGTACACAGGCGGAGACTCTGCTCTCAGCCCAAAGGGAGAGGCTAGCTGCAGAGACCCGTTAACCCCGACGCAAGGGCCCAGGGAGGCCTGGTTAGGGGGCACAAGGGTAGCTGTTAAGTAGGAAGAGCTGTGGGCTTCACCCTTTTGTTACTCCCTCTCGGCACTGCCACTCTGACAAGCTTTGTCTGACACAGGGGCATTAATTTTTTTATGCCGTTCTACTACAGACACAGCGATTAGACTGGGCTATGATGAAGGATATTCAGGTGCAATTGGAAGTCCGGAGATGCCGGGCTACGGGTCACATCACGCTCCACCTCAGCCTCTTGTCCCCACAACACTGCTGGCTGCTGCTTTACATGCGTTCCTGTGGCTCCAGAGAGCCAGAGGTGACTGCTGAGGAGAGGGAATACAATATTCTCCGCTGGTAACAGGAAAGTTGATTAAGAAAAATTCACTCCCTCTATCTGGTTGCTGATCTCCTGTTTATCTTCATTTGAACCATCCTGGGTAGATGTGTTTTAATTGCAAGCCACTTCCATTCTTTTTCCGGAAGCAGGCAGGGCATACATTATAAAAATAAATAAATGATTAAGAAACATCTAATTATTGTTATTAGTTTCTTACTTGGAGGGACTTCCAAGCTGCTGCTTATTAAAGTCATTCATCAAGGAGCCACCGTGCCCTTTCCAGAGGCACTGCTCCCAGGACCAACATGGGACCGGCTGTCTCATGCTGCACGTGGGGCTTAATAAACATGGGCAATATTGATGGCTGCGAATTCCTCCCTCGGCCTAAGCTCCAGCATGATGGATTGATGCTTCCCAAACATGGAGACTATTTCTCCGGCCATTCATCAACCCCACCACAAATACAGGTGTCAGCCTGAGCCGACGTCAGACTCTAACCACCTCCCCCAAGCAGAGGGAAGGAAGCCTGCATTTCCCACCCAGGGACCTCATCAATTTTTCATGCACTGCAGTCCCTTGACTTGTTAAATATTTATAACAATGTCATTATTTACCAAACAAGCTACCCGGCTGTGTCAGAGCCCCCCAGAGAAAAACTCGGGAGTATAGAGAAGGGCCCTCCTCTGAAGAAGCTTCAGGGCAAGGGTGGATGGGCCCAGCAGGCAGGTCTCTCTGCCTTCCTCTTAGTGTGTGTCCTGGGGAATCTTTTGACAGGTGATTGCAGGGTGGAGGTTAGCCCCACACTGGAGACCAAGGAGAGAGCATTGAGTCAGGGTTGTTCCTACCAGGGAACCACCTGGCTGCTGGAGCTGCCACACTGACCTTACTCGTCCACTCCTCCGCATGACAGCGCAGTCAAGAGAAGAGCTCTTTGAGCCTTCCTGGCCGTGGAAGAAGAGAAGCCGGAAGACAGTGAAGAACCTCAGTCATTCCACAAGGCTCTCCTGAGTCTAACGGGGACAGGAACTGGAAGGACGTGATGTGGCTGCCTCCGAAGAAAAGTACCCCCGCCAGGGGCATTTGGTGACAAATCCCCTGCCCCCAGGGGGAATGCAAGACGCTTCCTCCACCTTGCTTGCTGTTCTGTTCTAGGTGCTAGACCAATGGTTCTCAACCTGTGGGTCACAACCCATAGGTTGTCAAATAACCTTTTACGGGGTGACCATCCTGCATATCAGATGTCTACATTACAATTCATAACAATATTAAAATTACAGTTATGAAGTAGCAACAAAGATGGTTTTATGGTTGGGGAGTCACCACAACATGAGGAACTGTATTAAAGGGTTGCTGCATTAGGAAAGTGGAGAATCAATGAGCTAGGCCCAGATCTGTTCAGTGGGAAGGGAGGGAGGGTTCTTAGGAAGCAGGTGCCCTTCTGAGAAACATTTTTCTTCCTTGCGGGTGGGGATGTGCGGAGGCTCTGGAAGGAGTTGGGGAGGGAAAGCTGTGTTCAGTATATATTGTATGAAAAAAAAAACAGGTCTTTTTTATCCAAGAGAAAAAGAACAGTGAGAAACCTGCCTGAAAAAAGGTCCTATTTTTCTCACCTGGGTGTTGTCACATTTTCAGAACTATGGCAGTCACTAAGGACAAATTTGAAAACAAAGCCACTAGGAAGAGCAGAGAGAAAAATAAATCCCTCTGTCCTTGATGACACAGGTGAGGGAGGATGCTTCCTGGTACCCACCATGCCTCTGGACTTTGAATGAAGAGAGGTTTTGTTTTGTTTCTTTTATTGAAAACACATTTTTTTATACAATATTTTCCCCACTGTTAACTCCTCCCAGTTCTTCTTTCCCTCCCCTCCCATCCAGGTCCACACCCTTTCTGTCTCTCCTTAAAAAAAGAAAGAAAGAAAAGGAAATAATAATAAGATACAATAAGATAAATTTTTTAAAAAGACAAAAGACAAATCAGAATAGGACAAAACAACCAAACAAGGAAAAAAAGACCCAAAGAAAAAGCACAAGAAACACATAAAGATGAAGAAATACACATGCTTGCACCAACAGGAGTCCCTTAAAAACATAAAACATGAAGCCATAAAAAAAATTGCAAAGGAACTGTAAGGTGTGAAAAAAAATCCCTAGTTTAACATTATGAAACAAAGAACCTCCAAAGATGCTGTTGAGTTCACTTTGTGTTGGCAATCTACTGCTGGGTACAGAGTCTACCCTTAAGAGAGGTTTGTTTCTCCAGTGACACCAGACTCCTTTGGAGAAAACTAATTTTTCTTTTTCTTTTCTTTCTTGTTATTTTTGTTTTTTTCAAGACAAGGTTTCTCTGTGTAGCTCTGGCTGTCCTGGAATTCACTCTGTAGACTAGGCTGGCCTTGAACTCAGAGATATGCCTGACTCTACCTCCTGAGTGTCTGGATTAAAGGTACATGCCACCACTGCCTGGATGGAAAAAGAAAAGGAAAACCCTAAGTTTTCATGTACGAGTGATTATTAATTGGAGATAGTTTCCTGGTTAGGGGTGGGGACGTGTGTCCACTTCTCCTTCATCTCTAGGACCCCATCTGGTGCAGACCTGTGCAAACCCATGCATGCTGCCTAAGTCTGTGAGTGTGTGTGTGTGTGTGTGTGTGTGTGTGTGTGTGTGTGTGTGTGTGTGTGTGTGTGTGTGTGTGTGTGTGTACCAGCCCCATTGTGTCTAGAGGGCCTTGATTCCTTTCCTCCATTCCCTCTGGCTCTTCCCACCTCCTCTTCTGTGGAGTTCCCTGAGCCCTGAGGGAAGGGATTTGATGGAGACATCCCTTTACAGCTAAGTGTTTGAAGAGAGGTTTTTAAGCTTGCCCTTTTCCCTTTGGAATGCCATGGTAATATAAGAGCTTCATAGGCAAGACCCACATGATGGATGGTGGGTCCAAGATCTGAGGAGAAATGGGATGTTTACATGGCCAAGATAAAACATGCTGATGAGAGTGGCTGACCATTTCATAATAATGAGATTTACTAAGTGGTCATGGTCTTGATAAATGCCACATTATGACTTCAGAAGCACCAAGCAAAGCACTCTGTTTCTATGGGATTCTCCCTGCAAAATGCAGAACCTTAGTCAGCTCATGAAATGATAGGAGACAAACCCTAGTTTGAAGGAGATCCTGTACAAGTGGCTCAAACACTTCAAATATCAAGGTCATGAAAAACTGAGGAACCACAAGACAACCAGATATGACATGGTATCAGAGATAGATTCCTAGATAGCAAAAAATTAAAAAAAGCAAACATGCAGGTAGGTTGTGGAATATTACTGCAGCTGAGCAAAGATGTGTTACATTTGTTTATGCTGCAAAATATTGCTTTAACTGAGTAAAAATGTGTCACATTTATTCCTGCTGACTTTGTTAATGGTGTAAAGATGTGTTACATTTGTTTAACAATGTAAGAGTGTGTGTTTAATTATGTAAAAAGATGTGTTGCTGTTTCACCTTGCCTGCCTAAGGCACCTGATTGGTCTAATAAAAAGCCCAAATGGCCAATAGCTAGGCAGGAGAGGGATAGGTGGAGTTAGCAGGCAGAGAGAACAAGTCGGAGTTGAAATCTATGTTCTTGAGCAAGAAGACACGAAGAAAGAGAGGGACACACCCAAGTCTGAAGCCAGGCAGTCACCAGTCAGCTAGGAGAAGCAGTGAAAGTAAGATATACAGAAGGAAAGACAGGTAAAAAGCCCTGAGGCAAAATGTAGGTGAAGGTAAATAGGTTAAGTTATAAGAGCAAGCAAGAAACAAGTCTAAGCTAAGGCTGAGCATTCAAAACTAATAAGTACCCATGTCATGATTTGGGAGCTGGTTGGTGGCCCAAAAGAAAAGGCTTGGTAGGCAGGTAAAATCCACCTGGAGTCTATATTATGACAACGTTAATGTCTGGCTTTGACCTTTGTTTTTTTTTGTTTTTTTTTTTTATACTTTTTTATTAAAAATTTCCACCTCCTCCCATTTCCCT
>LOEQ01013454.1:0-21489 GCA_001685075.1 Bramus lutescens | reverse complement strand
GTGCGGGAGCTGGGCTGGACGAAAAGCAGGGCCCGCTCCCTTATCACTACACATCTACACTTTAAATGTTAAAAATGAAATTAGAAGAGATTTTATGGTTCTACCTTGTATAAACTCATTAGGATGAGAATATGCTACAAACTAATATATAACCTGTGCTTGAATGGTGATCCCTAGCAGCATCTATCACTCTATTCAATGCTGGATGACAATTATGTTTCTCTATAAAACAGATCTCAACTTGCTGTAATCTAAGCCAATGACTACAATCACCATTAACTGCTGTTTATAATATATAAAGGGAAGTGAACACATGTATCACAGAGCTAGAAGAAAAATATGCAGTTACTTTATTTCTGTTGTTTTACTTGTTTGTTTTAAGAGGACAATAGCAGACTGTTGAGAGCATTGCATTCTCATTCAGCATCTGTTGAATTTCCTTCTGTTCTTAATCAATTGTTTGAAAATCTCCATACGACATAATTACCTAAGCTTTCATTCTTGCTTGATCTAAGAAACTGTTAAAATTGTCTATGGTGTATTAAATCAAAAAGCTGTCTTATGAAATATTAGACTGAGTATTTAAACAATATAATAGTTTTTCATATTTCTGAATGATAGTTGTACAAGATGGAACAATGTCAACCTAGGTTTTGATGATGTCACTCTTCCTAGATTGTATGCTTTTTCACTGTGTCTTAAATGGCCTTTCATGTACGTACATATGAGGGAAACAATATGCAAGCCTCTTTTTCTCCTCATAAAGAAACTAGTTCTATCAAATTACTGTTTCTTATTACCATATTGAATTTATTTATAGAAGGACTTACTTCAAAATTTAGTCAAGGCAAGTAGAGATGCCTGGGGAGTTCTTTGAGAGCTCACCAAGGTTTGGTTCTGAGCACCCATGCAACAGCTTATCACTGACTGTACCTCCAGTACTAGGGTTTCTCCTCTAACCTCTGGGACCCCACATGCATGGGATGTACTTACACACATGCAGGCCAAGCAACATAAAGAGAAATCTAAATTAACAATTAAAATGTAGTTGAGTTGAGGATTAAGGCTTCACTATAAGTGGAAGATGCCATAAATTTCAGTTCAGAAGAAAAAGAAATCCAGACCTTGCAATGAAACTGCTATTGATCACAATTTTATTATTTGTGATGATTTTATATCTAGTATATATAGTATGTTACATATTAGTCTGTCTATGGGAATGGATTTTCATCTTATCAAAACCCAAGTGCCATGGTTGTCCTAAGGTTTCTTCTGGTGCTCATAATTGTTTTTGGAAATGCTTGACTGGCAAGTTCACACAGTGTATTCATTATTTCATAGTCAGTGTGGAAACTCTCCATTAACTTACTGGTAAGTGTTATGGGATTTGTTCAGATGAGTGAGTTAATGAGATCAGGATGTCCTGGAGTTCTAACCAGGTGATACATAAAAATGACTTTTCAGGAATATATAATCTGCTTTCATATATTTCACTTCTGTTTGTCGTGTCATATTTCTGTGCACAATGTTCTTATTTCATGGTGTGCCATTTTATTAGTCACTTTTCTTTTTGTGACTGAGTTCCTGGTAGAAGCAACTTAAGGGAAGATGTATTGATGTCGGCTGAGAGTATACAATGGAATAATCCACCAAGTCTGGAAGATATGATGTACTTTACAGCAGTGGGAGCAGTGACAGGGACGCTTCACTCTTCATGAGCTAGGAAACATGAGAAGTTTGTGCTAAATAAGAGACAGCCTGTAATTCAGGGCTATTCACAGTGACCACCTTTCTCAAATTCTATCCCATTCCATCAAATGTCTCAACCTCCAAAGCAGATCTATCTGAAAAGCACCAATATTCAAACTCAGGAATATGCATGCATTATTTTACAGTCAAACCACGACAGTCTCTCCTTGGTCCCAATTCACTCATAGCCACTGTATGATGCAAAATACATCCACTCCAAGCTCACAAATTCTTAGAATTTTAATAAATCACAACAGTTTAAAGTCTTAATTCTCTTCCAAGACTGAAGACAAAGTCTTAACTGTAAGTCCTTGCAGTTAACTGCCATACTTTATAAATATAATCAAAAGTGTAATCCAAAACGCTGCATTTCTACTCTACTGATTTTTTTAAAAAATTCATCTCTAAAAAGTTATAGGATAACAGAATGGGTGCGAATATAGGAACCATTCTTCTCCTGCCTAGAAGAAATATACCTCAACCTCAAACTCAAAGGCAAACATTACCTCAAAGTAAAGGGTTAGGAAAAGTTTTCCAATCAAATGGACCTAAGAAACAAGGTGGTATAGCTATCCTAACAGCTAAGAAAATAGATTTCATATGAAAATTAATCAAATGAGATGGAGAAGTACATTTTATATTAATCAAAAGAAATATCCATCAAAATGAAGTCTCAATTTGGAACATGTCTGCCCCAAATACAAGGGCATACACATTTGTAAAAGAAACATTACTAAATCTTAAATCATACATCAAACCCCATGTACTAATAGTGGGAGACTTCAACACCAGATTCTCAATCCTGGAAAAGTCTGCCAGACAGAAAGTTAATAGAGAAATAAGGGAACTAATAGAGAGTATGACTAGATGGACTTAACAGACATATATAGAACATTCTACCCAAACACAACAGAATATACATTCTTCTCAGCACCTCATGGAATAGTCTCTAAAACTAACCACATACATTGTAATAAAGCAAAATCCAAAAGTTGCAAAATTTGGAAAAACTCCCATTATCTTATCAGATAACCATGGTTTAAAGTTAGAATCCAACAAGAACATTAATTGCAGAGAGCCTACAAACTCATGGAAATTAAACAATTATCAATCGAGTCATCAGTTGGTTAAGGAAAAAATAAAGAAAGAAATTAAAGACTTCCTAGAATTCAATGAAAATGAAAGCACAGCATACGCAAACTTACGGGCCACTATGAAAGCAGTGCTAACAGGAAACTCCATAGCAGTAAGTGATTATACAAAGAATTTGAAGAATTCACACTAGCAACTTAACAGACCTGAAAGATTGCGAACAAAAGAAGCAAACTCACCCACAAGTAGTAGATGACAAGAAATAATAATACCGGGGGCAGAAATCGACAAAAGAGAAACAAATAGATCAAAGCAAAGAATCAATGAAACAAAGAGCTGATTCTTTGAGAAAATCATAAGATAGTCAAACCCTTTTCCAAACTAACCAAAGGCAGAGAAAGAATATCAAAATTAACAAAATCAGATATGGAAAAGAGGACATAACAACAAACACTTAGAAAGTCCAAAAAATTGTCATCATACTTTATAAAATTGTACTCTACAAAATTGAAAATGGTAAAAGAATTGGAAAATTTTCTGGATAGATACAACATACCAAAATTAAATCAAGACCAGATAAATAAATAGATTCATAACCCTAAGGAAATAGAAGCAGTCATTAAAATCTCCCAACGGAAAAAAAAAAAGCCCAGGGCAAGATTGTTTCAGTGCGGTATTCCTCTAGAATTTCAAAGATTTAATACCAATGCTTATCAAATTTTTCCACACAGTAGAAAGAGAAGAAATATTTCCAAATTCTTTTTATGAGAATACAGTTACTCTGATACCCAAACAACACAAAGAAGCAACTAAGAAAGAGAATTACAGACCAATCTCCCTCACAAACCTCAATTCAAAAATACTCAATAAAATACTTGCAAACTGTATCCAAGAACACACACACACACACACACACACACACACACATCATCATCATCATCATCATCATCATCATCATCTACCATGATCCTAAGATGCAGGATGGTTCAACACATGAAAACGTGTTAATGAATTCACCATATAACCTAATTAAAAGGAGATAAAACACATTATCATCTCATTAGATGCTGAAAAAGTCTTTGATAAAATCTACCACTCTTTCATGATAAAGGTCTTAGCAAGATCAGAGGTACAAAGAACTATTTTCAGGTAATGTTAAGAGTTAGAATTGCCATTACCAAATATAACTATATTAGTAGCTTGGAAAGAATATACCATCTTAATTTCATTTTTGGAGAAATTTGAATGTTTGTTTCAGGAGGGCAGTTTTGATTATATGTGCTTGCAGAAAGTTTTGCTGGATTTATCATAATGAAACAGTTCTACAATCATGAAAAAGGGTAATATACAACAAGCGAACAGCTTACATCAAACTAAATAAAGAGAAACTCAGTCAATATAGTTCTGAAAGCTCTAGCTAGAGCAAAAAGACAACAAAAAAAGAGAGATCAAGAAGATACAAGTTGGAAATGAACAACTCAAACTTTGACTATTTGTACATGATATGATAGTATACATAAGTGACCCCCAAATCTCTACAAGGGAATGCCTACATCTATAAATACCTTCAGTAATGTGGCAGTATACAAGATTATCTAAAAAAATAAATAAATAAATAAATAAATAAATAAATAAACAAAAAAAAACCAAAAAAACCCACAAAAAACAAAAAAAACACAAAATAACAGTGGCCTTCCTATATACAAATGATAAACAGCTAGAGAAAGAAATCAGAAAAACATCACCCTTTACAATCTTTACAATAACCACAAATAAATTACTTAGGGGTGACTAACCAAACAAGTGATAAAAAAAACTGTGTGATAAGAATTCTATGTCTTAGGAGAAAGAATAAAAAATAAAATGGAAATATGTTCCACACTCTTGGATAGCAGGATCAATATAGTAAAAAAAAAGGCAACCGTACACTCTTACACACACACAAACACACACACACACACACACACACACACACACAGACACTCTACAGATTCAATGCAATCCCCATCCAAATTCCAAATACAATTCTTTACAAAACTATCCTTTCAATTGAAACTTTTTCCTCCAGGGGAATTTTTATTGTTCATATATACCAGGTGCTTGAGTTGGCTTAGATCTTGCCATCTAGATGCCTTTTCTATTGTTCGAGAGATCAGTGCAGAGTTTTCGGCACCTTTCGGTTTCAGTCATGTCTTCAGGTATCATTCCTAGGCAGGAATATTCTTCTGTGTTGAATAAAAGGAAAACAAATTCACACACCAGCAATTAGAGCTTCCTTTTGGCATTCTTGCCTCTGGCCAAAAGCAGAAGGAAAGATAGTTAGGACTTCTGCTCAATGAAATGAGTGAGAAATTCTTGTTTTATGAAGAATAAACCTGCCTGTTTCTACCTCTTATGTTCATTTGGAATTTTTAGGGGAAATATAACCTTTAGGGTTTAAGTCCCACAGATCGGTGCTTAGGTTGTTGCAGGCATGCCATTGGTGATGACAGTGAGGCTCTTGAAATTTTCTCTTTTTTGTTGTTTTCTGGCTTATGAGGTTAATTGCTTTTATCTGTCATATAGTTCTGCTATCATCTATTGCCTTGACAGACACAACCCAAGGAAAATAGCCAGTCTTCCCTTGGGCTTGCTAAATCTTTGAACTAACAGAAAATTGACTAAGATACATATGTTAAAGTGTTAAGGACTCAAAGGAGAAAGATTTTGAGGCGAAAAGCAAACAATGTGGATGAGAGAAAAATATGTTAGCTTTTGGAATATGATTCACAATATAAAGTAAGATCTCGGGTCCTACTCATAAAATAATTGAATGCATAATTAAGAAGGAAGCATAAGAAAAACTTGTGCCAAAGAATTCTAAGATATTTGTTTCCATAAACAAAGCCCTCGATGTGACAGAACATAACTCCCAACCACTTTAATTCTGAGTACACAGAGGGCTGAAGATAACATGTGCTATTCAGAAAGGACAGTAACTGATACCTTGAAGAAATCTAAGTTAGGAGTGCTGTATCAGCCATATGGTCAAGGTCAGTATCAGTAGGTTTAAGCTAAAGTGATTAGCTGTACTAGATATAATGTGAAAAAAATGGCATTTTACATCTCTAATTTTCCTCTCGAAGACACTGCATTACAGTAATCATCATGAGAAGCCTTGGGGCAAAAGCCAATTGAGAGACATTTTACAAAATGCCTACTTAGTACTACTCAAATACTTTCAAATTTAATCAGAAACAAAAACCTTCTGAGAAACTTTCACAGAGCTAGAAACCCAGAGACAGGAAATCTAAATATATTGTTATAGATTGCATGGCACCCTGTAACCCACAAAAGGAGTAAAATAAAGTTTAAATTTAAAATGCAGGTATAGTTAAGTAATATAAATAAACATTGGAGTATACATTACAACCCATTCACCTTACACATTTACAGCAATTAATGATTGCAGTGACTAAATAGGTGGGTGGAGCTCTTATGGAATCATCTTGTCCTTTCATTATTTCTTTTTATTCATTAGAAATATTACATTTTTTCCTAAATAAGATACAATTTCTTTTAAAATAAATAATATTGCAATGCAACTTTTAGACATATAAATCAGGCGACAAGAATTTCGTTAGTAGTTACAGCATTATGTTGGCCTAAAATCCTTAGTACCCAGCATGCTACCTGCTTCTGTTTAATTGATGCTTCACACTGGGTTTCAGGACTGAAGCTCTTCTTGCAATTAAGGAAGCTCTCCCCTTGAATTTCAGAGGTGATTTCCCCATGACTTCTTTTACTCAAGCTTTCCTCACTGGCATATATTTGGGAATATATTTCACTTTCAAAAAGATTTGTCAGAAAGTCTGTGAGTTTCTCTACATAGGAAACTTGTGCAGAAGGAAAACATAGCGGCAGAAGGAAAAAAAATTAAAAAGATGATTGAATCAATGATCTAATATATCTTTCACTTGCAGTTGCTCAGAATTTATCAGATCTGCCATCTTTTTCTGTTGTTGAAAAATAA
The DNA here is from genome assembly GCA_001685075.1 of Bramus lutescens. NCBI lineage: Eukaryota > Metazoa > Chordata > Mammalia > Rodentia > Cricetidae > Bramus > Bramus lutescens. The sequence goes on along the minus strand of LOEQ01013454.1, from coordinate 14,636 downwards.
GTATAAAACAAAAATCTAACTAAAATATTCTGTTTCAGTATTGCACAAATAAACTCTGCAGTTAAAAGTACATGCTGCTCTTTCATAGGACCAACATTCAGTGTCTAACATCCAAGTTACGCAGTTCAGAATTACCTGTAACTCTAGTTTCTTGGGCTCTACCCTCTGATCTCCGTAGCACCAGCATTCACATGAACAATCACCTATTCCTATATTCTACTTTTAAAAATTCAAAATTTAAAAAGTAAAAATATGTTCTACCAGTGTGGTGGCAGTCTTTTTAGTTCTAACAATTGGGACAGCAAGGTAGGCAGATCCCTCTGAGTTTGTGTCTGCCTAGTCTAAGTAGTGAGTTCCCTTCTACCAGAGGGGCATAGTGAGAGTCTCTCTCTCTCTTCACCCCCGTCCTCTTTTCCTCTTTCTCTGGGGTGTGTGTGTGTGTGTGTGTGTGTGTGTGTGTGTTCAATACAGAAAGATTTTTTAAGAATATTATATTCTATTCCCTTATCTATCTATTTCTGTGGTCCCCTTTTGCTTTCCTGATTTCTGCAGTAACTCCATGTTTATACTCTTTTCTGAAGAACTTGTGATCATATAGCTCAGAAAAGATAGAAAATTGTAATAACAAAACTACTAGGAACTCTGTATTGAGTTTATGTTTTTCTTGTGTCTCTCGAAAATGGCAGGGAAACTACACCCACGATATCTCACCAGTTTTACCACTTAAGTAATCTGAACCATACAGTACCAATAGGCACGTTAACTTAGAGCAGGGAAACCTCACTATACTGACAAAGGGAGAATTGGTTTCTTCCGAGGGTGAGTCCTCTAACAGGTTATGTTAATACAAAGTGGTTAGCCCTGGAATCATGTACACAAAAGCAACACTGAAGGTACTCATGGGGCAGTTTTTATATATTCACACTAAATATGTAGCAATAATAATAAAGAGAAAAAGATAAACAGGTTATCAACTTGAAGACCGCATGGAAGGAGTTGGATGGAGAAAAGAAAATGAACAGATGTGGTACAATTTCATTTTAATTAAAATCGAAACTATACTGAAAAGATAGTCTATTCATTGAAAAAGGTAATAAATATATTTCAGTTAGCTTCAGTAATAGAATTTGTAGAACTGGGAGTAAATAGGGAGTCAACAACACGAAACCATAGTACAAGACGAGATAAGATATCGATGAGATTTAGTTTCATTTCTTTGAGTCTGACCTATTCTTCAATTATTCACTTCAAAAACTTTAGTTTCTGATTTTTTACATGGGCTTCATTAATTAATAACTAAATTTTTATGTATTCTTAAAATGTGTGTTTCTTCTTTTTTCCTTAGCAGTTAGATGTCCTAATATAACATGGACTGTGTAATGTTTGTATAATTAAGACCTGAGGAAAATCTGACAATATGTGTTTAGGAAATTTTTATACTCTAATGAAGTGGAAAAGATCAACTTTTGTACATATTATTTGCAACATAAAGCACACATTTAAATAATTGTATCATTAGAAATTTGAGTAGATATATTTCAACACATCCAGGTTTTTATCATAGCTTACAGTAATATTCTAACAGAAAGGAACCTCTGGAAAGTTTAAAGAGAGACTTAATAAATGAGTGATGACAGCCTAATACCAGTAGTAAAATAAATAGATGATAGATTAAATAAATAAATAAAATTTTAATGGTCAGTGTTGAAAAGTTGCAAAGGACAAAAGAGGTAAAATAGGATTGAAAAATCATACAATCCTTTGTAAAAATTAATTAAATGTCAAACTTTGCATGTATCTTAAACCATGGGACAAATTACATGTAACTTTGATTTCAAAAATATTGCTTTGAGTTGATTCTGAATCAGAATCTAAGATCTTTGAAAACAATCAACACTTGTCTAGAAATAGAATTACCAAATTCCCCCCTTCCAGGATATAGTTTCTTTAGACATTAGTCAGTTGCTCCTGAAATGGCAGAATTTCTAGTTTTATCATATGCTTATAAGATAAGAAATTTTGGTTGAGAAGTATATTTCATTCTTGCAATTTAATTTTATATGTACACAATGTAGTAAGTAGAAATATTTTGATTTACAAATGGTTACAGAATTGCAATTGTATATCTGTTTTCCATTGAAGTTAATTAATTTTATGATTAGTGTTGTACTAATGTTGAATATTAATTTTTACATTGACAGAAGTTTGACTTTTTCATTAGGACATTAATAGACTACGTGATATTTGATCATATGAACCTTTTTCACTTACCCGTAAAAAGCTTAAATATGGAGCAGTGAAATATAGTTCAATTATATTTACTGGAAATATATAAAGAATAACAGTAAATAATTAAAATAGCAGAAACTGAACATATACATGATAATTTAGCTCAGAGGAAATAAAAGAAAACCATACATGACAAAGTATGGAAGCAAAGGATTATTTTGATGTATTTGATAACTGCTGAAAATTAAGCTATAAATAAATAAAAACAGAAAATATGTCTAATTAGTAGACAAAGATTAGTAAAAAAAAATCTCAGATTCATAATAAAATGTATTCTAATGAAGGACATGAAGCACTCCATCAAAAAAGAGTTAACAGATTTCAAAAGCACAAATAAGTAAATAGCACTGGATTGCTGAAACCCATTTCTTTCTGCTCACACAATCTTACAAAAATTTTAAAACTGTGACCCCTTTTCCTCTTAGGCTCATAGCCTAAGGCAAAAGATTATTGTAGGGAAAAGAGTTAACAGTTCTCCCTTTACTGTACATTGAGATGGCTTACTGCTGTTCCCGTGTAACACCTACACTTCTGGTTAGTGCGGTGAGGCTCCACAGATGAGGAAATGAATGACCTACCAGCGGTAACCTCTGCAATTAGAAAATCTGCTGAGATCAATTAAGGCTGCGTTATAAATGGAGGAGACTTACTTGTGTCTGTATTTTTGCTGCCCAGAATTGAACTTCAGAGAGATCACTTCAGGTAAGAACCAATGACCTGCAAAAATGTACTTGAGGCTAAAATTGCCTTGCCTAGTCATGATAATCTTCTCAGTCATAATTCTTTGATTTAGCCCCCCACTGAGAATCACACTGGCTCAAATACTGGATACTTTGCTAAAAAATGATTCAATAAATTAAAAATTAAAAAGGATAAAATAAGTGTGAGGGCACATTTTAAAAAAAGGCATTTGACGTGAGGTATTTTAACTTTATTAACAGACAAGAAATGGGCTGGATAATTTCATATGGATATAATGATTTCTCATATCTAAAGAGTAACACTTCTGTTTTAATTACTTTCTATTTAAGAAATCAAGATACATTAAACACAAAATACCTACTAACATTTCAAAGATCTCTTGTTTTTTATTACAGTCAGAATACTGTTATTTCTTAGCTAGTGAATGAATGTCCTATCCCACATGAATCCTTTATATTTAAAGAGAAAATCCTAAGTCTTAGGTGAATTTATGATGAGGAGACATTCTTTGTTAAGATAACCTAACATTTTCCATCATGTTGATACATTATTCTTAATTTATTAAACTTTTATAACATGATAATAAGAAATGAGAGTTGATCTTAGAATTTTTTTTTCACTTGGTGCTGACAAAAATCTGTTGAACACTTGAATACTTTTTTACACAAAAGAGTGTTTTGGATCTTGTTCCTTTCAGAATAACTACATTTCTTCTGATTGGCATTTTTCTATGACCACATGTATTACTGACTTTCTTGTTTCTGTAATACATTGTCAGATCAAAGAAGAAAGAATTTATTTGAACCTTATAAATTCAGAAGAAAGGACAGAATGGCAGTGTAGGCATGACAACAGATGAGCAGAGAAGGAAGCTGTAACATCATCATCTCTAAGTCCCAACCACAGACAGTGAACTGGCAGTGATACGAGGCTAAAACTTCTCAAAACCACCCCCAAGTCACATCCTTTTTTTTAGCAAGGCAAACCTTCCTAATGTTTTACAACTTGCCAAAATAGAAGCCACAACTCAGGCACCAAGTGTTCCAATATTGGAACTTAAAATGTTCCTTGTGTCTAGTACTTACTGAACTTCATGACATACATGTATTTTTTTTTTCAATTTTGAAAACTAAGAGTCTACCTAGGTCTTACTCACAATGAGTCAATGTAGAATCAATCCCCAGACTCAAAACATGATACTCGATATTGTATTTTTTAAAAAATCTATGACCAACAAAGAATAGAGATTTCCATCTCAATGCTTCATATATTGGGTTCCTTCTGAAAGCATAGAGGAGGGAAGAAATTCTAAACTCTAGGGAGGTCCTTGAGGATGACTGAATATTAAATTATGATATGAAATACGCCTTGGGGAACCCATGTAATGTTAAAAAAATCTCAACAATTTTTAAGTTAAAAAGTAGGCTCATGTTGTAACCTGGCCACACTTGACTTAGGAATAATGCAAAAATAAACCAAATCCTATATGTTTAGATAAGAATTAGTCTACTTTGCAAGAAATTATTTCTGCAACAAATTTATATGCTAGAGATTTCAGACTGCAATCAAAACAAGACTACCTATGTAGCAGATTGGTTATTGGATATACACTATGTGTTAGATCAATTAACTTTGAACATGGACAGAGTTATAAAGAAAAATAAATGTTGTCATAAGTTAAAATTAGTGGAACATAACTCTTTTGTTAACTCCAAGAGTTGATAGTTTGCAATATTTAAGTTGCATAGACTCATGTATTAAATGCTTCCATGTATCTACTGTACCACCATTCATTCATAATAATACAAATATCATTATCCGTTAAAAATTCCAACTCAAATGTATCATCTGTCAATGCAGAACATATTTTAAATAAATTTCCATATACATATATATATATGTTATTTTATTTCTAGTATCCATATAATAGGTAATGAAATATATGTGCATGAGCATGCATGCAAAGTAGGGAAGAAACAGAAAGAAAATATTACTTATATTTATTTTCTATTTGTCATCTCAGAAATAAAGTTTCCTTAAATAAAACATGGATACTTCTACTGACTTCATGGTAATTTTCTCCTCTGTAAGCAGGCAGATATTTCTTTAATTTACTTTCAATTTTCATTTTTAAAAATAATTCTTAATAATATAAAATATGCTGTGCTCTAGTGTAATTTATGTGTGATGCGATTTTTCTGAATAACTCCCCTCTTCAGAGATGATTATTTACTTTCTCTCCATCTACTTATTTATCACAAACATGCAAAATAGCACATATTTGTCATAAATGAGGTGAACTTTTCAAAATTTATAATTAATAAATATGCCTTTTAAAACCAATGTTATGGTAATAGAAAATGCTTTTAGTTCTACAGTGAAAATAAAGTAAAACAATGCTCATGTATATAATTTATATTGGAAAGTTCAGAAATTATTCAGTTTTGAAAAGAAATTCAAACCAAACTTGCATGAGTCCAGTGTTTACTATCTATGACTATAATCTCAATAGCTCTTTTGTCATTTAATTACTTATTTTCAACAAAATTAGCAGTGATAACTATATTTGGTATTTAGTTTTGATATGCAAATAAAGTGAAGAATTGTGATCTTCATATATTGAATGTGATCAAAGTTCTATTTTTCTATTATATGTTTGTGTGTGGTGTGTGCATGTGTATGTGTTTTTTGTGTATCTGTGATGATAATGTTAATATTACAATTGGGTTAATTAATTTATTTAGTGCTAAGATAATTAACTTGAGGTCTCTTATAAGTTAGATCAGCATTCTCTAAGCCACTGATCATTTAATACTGGTCAGAGTGTATTAAAATTTTACTGTAGAAAATAACTTGAATCCCTACCAAAAGAATCATTCCCATTCACCCATTGCTCACCTGTATCTTTATATAAATAATCAAGAAATAAAGCTGGGAAATCTGATAGCTTTTGTGGGTTGTTTGTTATCACATATGTGTTATATATTTATGTATCTGTATATATAATATTGTAAACATTTCACTCATTACTCATTACTGAGCTAGCGCACCTCTTTGGTCCCTTTCCACCTTGATGTGAGCCATGCAGTCTTGTTCTTTCAAACATAATTAAACTAGAAATTTTGAAGCCTTAAGCAAGGTAAAGCTTTTCCCTATTAGGATGTTTTTGTTGTGCATTGTAACACAGAAAAGCTACCTAACAAAATCACTAAATGTTTGCCCTCTCATTTTAAGTCTATCCCATCATAATGGTTGCAGAGCAACATACATTGCACTGTGGCAAACAGTAAAGGAAATCAAGGTACAGAGCAGAAGAAAAGCAGGGAAGAATCAATGTCCTGAAAAGTAGAATGAAAATATAAATAATAAACCCGACTATTAAGGATCTGAGACACTTAGAGAAATTGTTATATAGTTTCAGTGCTATGTTTCACAGTGTGCACTGTGTGGCCAATGGTATGCAGGTTTAAGGTTAAGCAGATGTGAAAGCTGTTGGGATTGATCAGGTCATGAACTTCAAGAGACCTCTTAGAGTCATGAAAGAGTCTCTTAGAAGCAGCTCTTTATGAAACTCAGTATTGAATGGAATGGAATAGACTTTTAGTTGATAGGTTATATAGTAAAATAGATAAAAAACTTTTGGCCCTTACTGTGGAGTTTTGAAAAAAAAAACAGCAGTTGTCATATATAAACTATAAATAGAATGACTTATATCATATAAAATCTGAAAATATCAGATTTTGGGCTGGATGATCCAAAGTCTTTTACTTTTAGCATATTATCAACTTTGCAATAATTACTCTAAATTAGACTTAAAGTCAAATATCTCATCTTATCAGTGAAGAATTAACCAGATTGAGCTAATTCAGGTGGAAATTTTCACTCTAAATGTGAGTGATGCCATTCTTAGAGCGGGGTGTCAGTCTCCTTCAAAGAGAAAGCCAGCTGAGCACAAATATTTATTTCTCCCAGTCCTGATAGTGGTTGCAGTAGGACCAGAATCCAACAATTCCTGAAACCATAGTTGACAACATCCTCAAACTATTACTGCACATAAACCTTTCCTTCATTAGCTGCTTTTCTCAATTGTTTTGTCACAACCAAAACAAGACAACTAACTAACACATATAATATTTGGCTTTAGGCTTCTAAATGTGTGTTAATATGTCTGTGAGCTTATGTGTGAAGCCAGCTTGTTAACTTTATAATGAAAATAAATCATCTGAAAAAAAAACTATTACAAATAATTTCCTATAAAGTTAGAAAAACACTAATTAAGATAAAAATACCTTTATTATGGTTCAAGATATTTATATTTTGTATAATGGTTGTAATAGTGAGTTCTTACCTTCTTGTTCAGCATACCCAGAAAATTCAAATTTACATACTTACATTAGTCTTTCGTAATATATTTGGAAAGCAGTGCTGTAGATTTTATGTTGATTCCCTGGAACTAGTTTATTCTCCAGCATCCATAGCATTGCTTGAGAAAGTTCATTAATAATGCTTGAATGTCCCTTATTATTTTGTGATTGTCACTTAATGAGGAAATTATAAGTCATTCACAATGGTTTTTGTGTTTTGCCATAAAGTTTATGCTTATCTTAGTCTTCAATTGTATCTTACATTTTGTTTCTTTTGATCTATTCCTGGTCTTAAATGTATTGACCATGGAAGTTAAATTAAATTCTGATTTCTTATTTTTCTGTCCAGTATTGCTTACGTACTATTCATGTTCTTAAATTAACTGAACAGAACTTTTTACTCTTCTGGGGAACAATAAAAGGACTTTATATATGAAAGCCAATACATCACATTCAGTATCTACCAAGTAGATTTTAAATGTAAATTTGAAAAGGAATTCTACATATATGTTTATAATTTTTGATCATCTTTCTATAAAATATTTTAAATAAATTCTCATTTTATCATATTTACTCTATTATATTTTAATAATCTTACCTTTCTTGTAATTTTTCACAGACTAAAATACTGAAAACTATTTTATTCATTGCATATCCCAATTTTTCATAAATTATTTCTCATGAACATCAGTGAATAGTGAATTAAAATTTATTATGATAAGCTAGGTTTGCTAACACCTTGACAATCCTAACACACTGGAAGCAGAGGCTACAGTATGATCTCAGGTCTGAGAGAATGACTAGACAGTGTCAGAGACAATCACAATTAACAACTACAAAAGAAGAAACCAGATCACATTTACAAGAACTTTTTTATGAAATTCATAATTATCCCTTTGTAAATGGTGTATTGATGAATAAATTAATTTAATTATTTTAGTTTAGTGTATTTTTTAGTAGTAAAAGCACTGATGACAGACAATTCTGAAATTTAACTCTGCGGTTTTCAATCTTTATTTGTGAACTTAGAATCTTTGAGCTAACCCTTCAAATTATAATCTTATCAATAAAACATGGACCATAAATTATAGCTCATTAGATTTCTGAAATGATTTTATTTAATAGTGACATAAAATATGGAATAAATATCTGGAACAACACAAGTGTTTAATCTTTACAAGTTGATACTACTAACAAGTGCTTATACCGTTTGAAATTGACATGCAATATTCCTTCTTATAATTATGAATAATTTGAGCATATCACCAACATATTAAAACTTGCTTAGAGAATATTTCCAAATTATTACTCCTTATGTTTTTCCTTGTTTTATATGTTAAATCTTAGAGTCATAATTTTCCTACAACCTAGGGATTGCTTTATTTGTTTATTCTTTTCAAAAATTTTACAAGAAAGCTTATTTCTTACTTTCTAATGTCATTTTCATACTAGCTACCAGAAAGAGAAATTTGCATTTTCTGTAGGTGAACAGATAATTTCAGTATATTTGTTGGTAATTTTACCTGAATTCACATAGCAAGCACACTTGGCTGCACATGAAACACAGATTACTCTCTAGCGACTTTACTCTGTGGTGATTGATCATATGTGCTTTGTATAAAAATTTATTTTTATGCTAATACTTTGTGTTTTCACTTTACCTGATTATTTTTGATATTGCTATCATTTTGTTTTATATGCCTTCTTTGTTGGACTTTTAAATTTCATGCAAGTATCGGTTCATTACAAGATAAGGTATCTTGATTAAGCACAGGGCCAGAAAATTCTGTTTTCTATTGTGGTATAAAACAAGAAAATGTTTTCCGAGCAGCTAACAGACATAATACGAAAGTTCACTGTAGCTCAGAAGGGTCTTTTTCCATGGTGTAATTTTTCCAACTTACAACACAGCTTCTGTTTCCTTGTATGAAGGCGGGACAACTGGAGGGTCATGTTCTAGCTGGTAAATGCTTCACTCACAGACTTTGGGCCAAATATCATCAAATGTTGCACTCAATGTAACCACAGAAGGCTAGCTATGTGCAGACAGCACAGAGATTGCCTACTAAGGGTTTGTTTCAGCTACAGTAATAGCCATCCGATTTTTATATATTTTCCCCTCCTATTTTTTGTTTGGTAAATTTTTTTACCAAGGTAAGTTCTCTATTTCATTTCTTTTACCAAATCATTGTAAGGTTCAAATTATATATATTCCTATTAGGTAATATGCAGAACAAATCAATTGATTTTGTCATTTTAAATCTTTCTCTTCTTTTCCAAGCACATTAATAAATTCTTAGATTTGTTTTTCTAAGAATTTTGTATATTTTTCAACAAGATAATGGAGCTGATATTTTACATCAAGTGACAGCCTATAATATATTAATATGAAAGTTATGTTGACTCAATAAGATTTTTCTACTATTTCTCTCTGTACCTGGTAAAGGTGACACACATAGGTTTTGTTCTGTTCCATTAAGTATGGAATACTTGACTATCATAGTTAAAACATCTGGTACTAGAACTCAACTTCACATTGTAATTTTAAAGCAGATAGCAGATTCTTCATACATTTTATTAATTTACCTTATAGTACAGGGTTCTTTACTCCTACAGCAATTAGTTTCCATGTGTTTTATTCTAATTTTGATTTAGTATGCTTTTGTGTTTAAAGTGAAATTGGAGCTTAAGATGTTTGTTCTTCGTGTTACAGGAACTGGCTGTGATGTTTCATTTTGAGACAATCCAGTAGTTTCAGAGAATCTTTTCAGTAAGTAGCTTTGATTTTTTAGTACAATTCTTTATTTCACAGTTGTTCTTTTTGTGTATTTAATATTAAAACTTACCTTTATGTTTCTTTTGACTTCATTGTGATTTTACTTATATAGTTTTCATTTATTGTTAGACAGTGGTGTTTTATGATGTACAGTTAGTATAAGTGCAAAAAGTTATGTTAATTTTAATATATTTTGTATATTTTTCTATTATCTTTTAAATATTTCATATTTCTTCCTTTGATCATTATTTTATTTGTATCCTATAAATATTTATGTTTAAAAATAATTGGAAAGATGTAACATTAAGAAAATTGACAACCAAATATAAACAATAATCAACACATGTTTCCAGCACACAGAGAAGAAAATCACGTCATAGTTCTTCAGAGTAACCGTTGTTGAGGTTAAGTCTGTTTCGGTGAGTGACCATTTGTTTTTCCATGAAACAAATGGAAGTATCTGGAGCTGAGCACAGCTGTACTAAGCAAGAGAATTCAGAGGGTATTTTCATCTCCTGCAAGAGAAACTGAAACAACAGGTGCTGCAAAGCTAAACCCTGCATTAGAAGGACATGAATAGTTATAACAGCATTGGTTAATAAAGAAGCTACTTTGGCATATGACAGGAAAGAACAGAATTAGGCTGGAAAACTAAACTGAATGCAGGGAATAAGAAGAGAAGAGTCAAGAAGACACCACGTAGCAGTCCAAGAAGCAAGAAAGAATGAAACCACAAGCCTTGTGGTAAAATGTAATAATAATAATATAAATGAATTAATTTAAGATGTGAGATATAGCTATGAATATGCCTAAGCCATTGACCAAACACTGTTGTAATTAATAAAGTTTTGTGTGATTATTTGCGTCTGGGCCTCTGGGAAATGAACACACAATCTCTGTCTGCAGAGCTAGATACTTGTGTATGTCTCATAAATACAAGCAAGATTCCATTCATATGACACACTGTATATATGACTCACTGTGCATAATGTTGATTATCATTGCCCAGAATTTCAAAAGCAGGGAGTATGGAGTAGGAATCGGGCATATACAAATATTTTTAAAGGTACGTGAAATACACTTTTATGAAAGAATCTTTATGACTGCTATGCTATTATGATGACTTATTTTTTGCCCAGAATCTAGAATCACCTGATCTGTAGCCTTTGAGAATGTCTGTGAGTCTTGACTAAATGATGCCCACTAAAGGTGACACCCTTTCTTAGATTGGAGGTCCTGAACTATACAAGAGTAGAAATTGTGAACTGCATACAATAGCTGCTTTCTGCTCCTGTTGTGGGTATATTGGAACCAGTTGTTTCACGATCCTTTCACTTTCCTTCAATGCTGGACTGTCACCTAGAACTTTGAGTCAAGTAAATTCTTGCTAAAGTTTCCTTCATCAAGGTAACATCATCCATCATCACAGCAACAGAAAAATAAACTAAGAATTAGATTCTTCTTAAATTCTTTCTCACTCTCACACACACATAATTTCTTAAAAACTCATGATTTTGCTTTGTTATTTATCTTTTCATATATTTGTATTTTTTGAATATTTGAAACATTTATATTTTTCTATGAATTGATAAGTCATAGTTTTGTTAGATGTATACTGCTATGAAAAACAGACTAATTTGTTAATTATGAACAGATCTTTAAAGAAATTAAAGAACTGAATAGCATTATATACTTATATAGTTAACATGAAAGAATGAAACAGATAATTGAAATATTTATACTCGAAACTTAGTTAACTTGGTATCTTGTTTGTTAGATAAAATACTCCTGAGATACATAATAGAAGACAGTAGGCAATTTTTCTAGAACAAAATTTTAATTTAATAAAAATGCCTGAAGTGCTTTAATATTTGTTAATTTAAAATAAAATTAATATAATATGCTCATTCCATTAGAGAATTATCATTATAAATATTTATTTTAAAAAATACAGCAAAATTAACACCACCAATAATTCTTTTCAAAAATGTACACATGCAATAAACTGAATTTTAATTTTGAAAAGAAAAAGTTTCATATAAAACTAAACCCTTAAGATCTTTTTTTAATGATTACTTTATATATGAATCAGAAATTTTATAATAAATTTAAATTTCTGATAATATGATATAGTTAATTATAAATGATAGGCATATGTTGATGACATTCAGATCAATTACTGATAAAGAAATGCCAAATATCTTACAATTTAAGAAAATATTGTGGAAGTAATTATTTTCTTTGTTTATGTTAACTTAAAATTTATCAAACAAAAAGGAATGTTTTAGAAAATTTATTTTCAATGAAATTTGCTATATGTTATGTTTATTTAGTTTTTTTGCCTACCACAAATTACTAAACAGCACATCTGCTATCTAGATATTTTATTGATGTTGTGTAGAAATTGAAGTTGTTTTCACACATGGACAATAAAGTATCACCTGTTTCTAGTGTAGTTAATTGAACCAGTTATTATTATTGAATATATGGAATGGATATTTTTTGCAAAAAAGAATTCCCCAGTGAAGCATATGTTAGGGTTATCAACAGGAGGCTATCCACTGGGGTGTTGTGAGAAGAATGTCATATAAACTTCTGTGTCTAGTTCCAGATGGAGAATTAGATATGTGTATACCACAACCAAAAATAACTACACAATTCCAAGGCATCTCAGGGTCATAATGTACAAAGTTAAGGTTTGAAAAAAAATCATATTTTCCCAACCAAGATACTATTTAAAAATATATGTTTGTGTTTATTAGCCAATATATTTTACTTCAAATTAGTTCTTCATTCAAATATTTGGTGTTGTCACCTGGTCATATATGTTTGAGAGTTTTATATTGTATGACTAAATAACTAATAGATCATGAAAGAGGCTATGAATCAATGTTTCTTCTATTTTTCCTAAAGAAAAATTGAAATGATTAAATTAATTATTAAAATAGTTAAATTAATAAACTAAAATGTCTAAATAAAGTTTATTACTAATTACAAATTTATTTTTTATTTACATACACACACACACACACCATTATTTTATAATTTTAGTTACAGGCACCACTCCAATAAGTTCATACTGGTGTAGAGAAACACATATAAATAATTTAAAATAAAGTAAATTTTAAAATAATAAATAAGTTTTCAAAAAAATGACTTTACATCTTAGAGAAATAATCAATAATTAGAAATGTGTAAATTTAACGACATCCTCAAAACATATGAAACAAAAGTGACAATACAAAAGACAGAAGGCAAGCCTACAATAACAGCTTCTTGATTCTCTAACTTCAAGGAATGATAGAGCAGTCATACACAGAACAAAGAAAGGAAAAGGGAACTTAAACTATTGATGTGGGATGTTCTTCCATATATGTGCTGTTTTAATTGTTTGATGAATAAAGCTGTTTTGGTCAATGTCTTACTGGAGCAAAACCAGGCAGGAAATCCAAACAGAGATATAGAGAGAGTAGGTGGTGTCAAGAAGAGATGCCATGTAGCTGCTGATGGAGAAAAATGCCAGAACATGACTGGTAAGACACAGTCTCATGGCAACGCATAGATTAATAGAAATGGGTTAATTTAAGATGTAAGAGCTAGCCAGGATTATGCCTTAGCCATTGGCCAAACAGTGTTGTGATTAATATAGTTTCTGTGTGAATATTCTGGTCTGGGCAGCCAGGAAATGAAAATATGGTCTCTGTTAATAAATGGCACCCAAATGCTTGACAAGAATTTCTACTTAAAGTCTGAGAAAACTTAAAAAAGAAAAGATTCTAGAGAGAAACAACAGAATTAAGCACAGATTTATTGTAGCACAATTGTCTTGGGTGGGCTCTGTTTGCTAAAGGAAAGAAGAGGTGAGACTCCTTTAACTGTTTTTTTTTTTTAACTCAGCATTAGTAGGAAAAAAAAAAACCTTGCAGTCTTTTAAAGAGGCTTTGCTTAAATGATGTTTATGAGCAGTTGGAAACAGGCTTCTTGGTGGTAGTAAATATGGCTCTCATCAGTACCCCTGTCATGAAGCTAGACTCTCAGAAATATAAGCAATTGGGCAGATCAAGCTGCCAAAGCTCCAGATTTAATCCTAGTCATTCTTTTTAGCTGATTAAAGCCCCATGTGCCCAGAAAAATAAAGAGATATATACTAGAGAGAGATTCAGATGAAAAAAAAAGAACAAAAAATATCTAAATGGTTTATAGCATGCATAAATATATATGTTGGCTTGGGAGTGAAAAGCAAAAGAATAGAGATAGTCCTTTAAGAAAAGAAATAGAGTAGCCAGTCATGGTATAGATCTTTATTCCTAGCACGTTGAGAAGCAGAGGCATGCAGATCTCTCTAAGTTCAAGAAGAGCCTGGTCTACAGAATGAGACCCAGGATAGCCAAAGATACACAGAGAAGCCCTGCTCAAAAAAAATTAAAATATAAAAGTAAAAGAAATAGAGTGAAAAAGTCATGTAAAGATGCAAAATGCACAAAGAATCTGGATTATGCATATTA
>LOEQ01013453.1:53457-72938 GCA_001685075.1 Bramus lutescens | reverse complement strand
TCCTTCCTTCCTTCCTTCCTTCCTTCCTTCCTTCCTTCCTTCCTTCCTACCTGTTCCTGTCTTCTTTTTCTTTCTTCATTTCATTCTTATTATTATTTTATTGTGTGGGTGTGGGTGTTTTGCTTGTATTTGTGTCAATAGAGCACTTATATGTTGTGTGTCTGAGGAGCACAGAAGAGGGTGTCAGATGCCCTGGAATGGGAGTTGCAAGGCCTGAGAGCTGCCATGAGAGTATTGGGAATCGAACCTGGGTCTCCTAGAAGACTTGCCAGTGTTCTTAGCTCACTCAGCCATCCCCTTTTCAGTCCTGCGGTCTTTCTTCTTTTTCAGTTTTTAGATGAAGTCACAGGTCATGCTGTGTGTCCCAAACTGGCCTTGAGCTCGCAATGTGAGCCTTTGAACTTGGAGTGATCCTTTTCCTCAGTTTCCCAAACGCTAGGGTTACAGGAATGTGTCACCATGCGTGGCAAGGATTGTGTTTTCAAACAAGTTCTCCTAGTGAATTCAATAATTCATGTGGACCGCTGAAGAACAAGCAGTTAGTTGAGCATTATCCAAATCTAGAGGGCTGAGAGTTGGATCTGCCTGTTCAGGAATGAACCTGAGATCCTTGGCGAGAACAGCAGAGAGCAGGGTTGAGAATAAGGTCAGTGTTCCTGGAGCGCGGAGTATGGGTCAGCTGGAGGTTTACGGGTAGAGGAGAGAGTGTACAGAGGAAAATGGCGGTCATCCAGGATTTTAGAGCCACTTCAAACTGTTTAGATTTCATTTACCACAGACGCTTATCTGCAGATTTGTCTTCTTCAATGCAATGGGAATATACAAGGTCCAGGAGATATTTCTGTGTTGAGAACGCCCTTTGCTCTACTGACATATAATCATGTTTAATAGATGCCCGCTGAGCGAACTTGTGGGTACTCACAAAAGCCTGGTGCAATGGGCATTCAGCTCGCAGTTGATGTTTGAGCACAACTAAGGCAAGGAGAAGGTGAGTCACTTCCGGTTCAGAAGCAGAGGCGCTTCCCAAACACAGTCTCTGGATTTTGTTCCTGGAACACCTCCCTCCCCACCGCTTCTCTGACCCAGAGTGCTGAGAATATACAGAATCTGTAAGAGTGGCTAGCTGTTTGCACAGTCTGTGGGAATTCCATATGCAGCTCTATCTTTTCTTTTTCTTTTCAGACAGAAAAGGGGAGCGCGCTCCACGAAGCGGCTCTGTTTGGGAAGGTGGACGTGGTGCAAGTCCTGTTAGAAACAGGTAGTTATCACTGTGCTCCCGGGAGCCTGTCCTTCCAGCTACTGTCACTGTTTCAGGGTTAGCTGAAGGAAGATGGCGCCCTTCTTCACAGACCATCCCTTCCTCCAAATTGCAGAGAGGGAGTCCCACCGTGTGGAACTGGGCTTTGATGTTCAGATAAGGTTGATATAAATATGCAAGCGAGCTGAAGAAACCGCCAAGAGGAAAAGGAAGATCTCTGCTTCCGGCAAGATGGAGGGACCGGCCCCTGAGGAGTTATGGCTGTGGTCGGGACTCTTGGTCTTTTCCAGTGTGACCCATGGCCATACAGATTTGAGTCCCTGATCCTTATGGCAAATTTTCCTTCTTGCTACTCCTTGGCCGAGTAGTTGTTCATTGGCTATAGAAGTTTATTTTTAAAAGGAGCATTTTAGAGGGAATATTTAGAAGGAAAAACAAAGGTAGGCTTACTTATCGTCTATATATATATATTCTGACCAGAATGGGATAAGTTGAAATCGAGGTCAGACTTTGAGACCAGAAAGATACGAGTGCAAATTACCACTCTACACAGTTGATGTGAGCCATGGTTGTAGTGCAGTGTATTTCATTTGCTCTGTAAACGAAAGCCATGGTCAGGCTATCATGCCTTATTCCTGTGTTCACTATATTAAATGTTCATGTTATTTAATTTTGACATGCAGCATAGTAATAGAATAAACGACCTGAGATGCCAATTAAATACACACTACCTATATTCTCACATAAACTTAAGCAGGTATTTAATAATCTTACAGTGAACCAACGTCTGGGGTAAAATGTTCTACACTGGCTTCATTTGAAATCAGGTGCTCGGAAAGGTCACAAACTGGATTAGAGTGCTGGAACTAATGGCTACATTAAAATAATTTTTTTAGTGTGGCACATAATTTTGGAACTAAAATCATAGCAGAAATGTTTCAGTCACACAGTTAAGTCGGTTTGTTTAACTAGCTTATGAGTGTGGCTGGCCCTGGAGATAATCTGAAAGAAATGAGTGTCCAGGGTATCTGGAATATAGACTCCATAGACACTTGAAATAATTATACTTCTTCGAATTTGCTTACATTGAATATTCTAAGCATTCTTACATTATACTATGTATGATTATCATTTATTAAAAATTTAAAATTGAATTATACAGATTATATAAATCACCTTGCCATTACACTTTAGAATTTTAGCTTATAAGTAAGAAATATTTTTACTTTGATAGCATACTATTTACTTAATATACTAACCACAACCCCAAAGAGACTCTGTGCTTCTGCAAAGCAATCTTCATAACAGTGTCAGAGAACTCTGAGAGTCGATTCTTTATCAAGAATTTTCCACATTATTAGCAACATTCAGCCCCTGCCTTCTCTCCTGTTAAAATCTTATGTGTGTAACTTAGTTTCTAAGCCACATTTGGTGCTTGGCCTATATGCGTGTGAAATTAGAACAGTTACATATTGGCAGTATCATCCGAGGACACTCCAGTGGTACATCTAGTTTCTCTTTTTCCTCCAGGAATTGATGCCAATATCAAGGACAGTTTAGGCAGAACTGTCTTAGACATTCTGAAAGAGCATCCGTCTCAGAAATCTCTCCAGATTGCAACACTCTTGCAAGGTAAGCAATATCGAATGGTGGATGACTTTGCCTTACAGCCATGGTTAAATTGAAGCTGTCATAAGTTTTAATCGGGGCTTTGAGTTATTGTTTGATTTTGAATTAGCTCATTATTTCCATATTTTTCCTGGCATATTTTAAGATAAATAATAATTCAATTAAATGTTTTGGTTCTGTTTACTCTGTACTGAAAGAGTTACTCATGTACTACTTGATATAAAAGTGTTTAAAAAAATCATGTAGTAAATGTGGAGAGTGCTGGTTTGAAGTTGATAGGCTCTAGGAACTGGTAATGATTCAATATTATCTTCTCTTTGAAGAATACCATAAGTTTTTTTCAGAGACTTTTCTCTAATTTTGTCTGATTTCTACAATTATGAAGTAGCTATGTATCATTGACCTTACTCATGAGGGACACTGGAGCTCTGATAGAATTTTGCTTGCTCACACTCCTATTTCTGCCCTGTGCCATGCAGCAGAAATAGTATACGAAGGCTGAACTGCCAACAGCCAAAAGTGTAGTTGGCCGAAAGAATTCCACTTGTTCCTCCTGCAGGTAGGCTGGTCACAAGTGCAATAGTGGAGAGAGAAGCAAGACAGCTCCTTAGCAGATGGAAACTGAAGAACAGCGTTGCTTTGTAAGAAAACTTAGGAATGAAAACCAGATGGGGCTATGGAAATGTGGATACAGGGGTCAGGGAAAGCCAAATGCCTATGGAGGATAAATGGTCACTCTGTTCCTTTCTTAACTGACTTCTAGAGCCTTTTCCGGAACTTTAGGCCCCTTTAATTTTGTTTCTTTGTCAATAAAGAAGTTGATTGCAAGTCATAGCACCTCCAGATGAATCAGAGTATCCAAGTATGACTTTTCATATTAATTCTAATTAAGTCAAGTTGGATGAACGCTAAAAAGAAAAATGGCATACCTTGTTCTTATCTATCTTCTACCCTCAATGCACTTGTATTTCAGGTTAGACTTTTGCCTTCAACAGAACTTTAAAAATCTTTGACTTTTGTGGATATTATATCTTTTGGAGAAAGTAAAATAAAATTTTCCTACTAAAAGGGGGCAAGACAAAATTTTAGGGTTTTCAAACATATTACATGGTTCAGTATGACAAAAATATCCTGTCGGAGCAAACTGTCTGCTTCATTAAAGGCCAAGGTTGATTAAGTGTATCAGTTTGTTTTCGGTATGTTAGGAGAATTTTTAGTATTTCCTATCACTGGAAAATACCTTATATTATTTCCTTTCTTGGATGTCTTTGGTATTGAAACAAAGTCAGTTTGTCAATGGCTTTCCCAAGTATAAATTACCAATTTGTAATTACAAATTACAAGTTTTTTTTGTTGTTGTAAATATTGTTATTAAATTTACATAGTTACTGCATGGTCCAGAAATTTTCAGGATACGATTCTGCAGGTTACTTTCTTTTCCTGGTAGAATTTACCTTGTAGATTTGTCCTTTGATCTAAACTATTCTAAGGGTGCGGGGACACAATTGACTGGCATATAACACACATTTTCACAAGTGGATTCTTATGAAGCAGATTCTTTCTGAATAAAGAATACAAGCAAAGGATCCCAGTGGGAGATCTGATTCACTCCATTAGAAGAGGGCTTTAAACCAGCCCTACACAGGCTGAACACTTTTGGTGTATGGCAGATATCTTTCCTTTAGGTCACATATTTCATGAGCACTGTTTTCTAAAGAACAAAATTAGTTACTGGCATTAAAAAAACAGAATTATAGCTAAATCTTTAGAATTTTGGCGTCTGTGAAAATACAGGCTCCTGTCTTATGTAAGTGCCGAACTTTTAGAGGGAGCACCTGCCATTAAACATGTCTCACACATGCCCTGTGCTTCATGTGTCTGCCAGGCTGAATGTTCTTTGACATTTATCTGGGTATCCAGTGTTGTTTCCCTTAGGATCTGAATTTACTATTTATTAGTGGAATGAATTAATAACACTCCTCTTCTAAGTTGTCATCTAAGATTGAGGTAGCACTGGATGTGGTGATGGATACCTGTAATCTAAGAACTCAGGATGCTAAGCCAGAAGGGTCACAAGTTCAAGGTTAGCCTGGGCCACATAATAAGTCCCTGTCTCAGATCTCAAACACAAGAGCATCGCCCCAGACCTATGCAAACTGAGCTAGCAATAGTGAACATGCCAGTTTTGTAAGGATTAAACAGGCTAACATATTAAGTATTTAGAACTAGGCTGTTATTATGTCTTTACAGAAAAAGCAAAAGCAAAAGATAAGTTGCATGCAGACATTTTAAGAGTAACAGGAGTGAGTATTTTTTTCTGTATATAAATAAAACGTAGGTGGATATTATGCTTATCTTTCAAGCCCACACCACCGTTTCATCCACTTCTGTTACCCAAGACGTTGGTTATAGTTATTTGGTTTGAATGTCTCTGTGTTAGGGACAGCATCTACTTGACACGTCTTTTGGGGGACTTTAAATTGCCAAATAGAAAATATTTAACAAGATCAAGAGGCACTTGTGTCTCCAGCAGACATGTTTACCTTTAAGGAAACACAGTGTTTTTACTTAAATGTTTTATTAAGCTTCTCTTGAAATTCTCCCGGGTTGTTTCAGTTTCGTTTTATTCTTTTTGAAGAACTTGTGATAGCTATTGATTTTCAATACACACGAATCCAAGTGCGTAACCTCGGAAATTTGTATTCCTAGACTATTTAGAAGGCGTGGGAAGGTCAGCCGTCCTGGAAGAGCATGCTCAGGAAGATACACCACAAGAGACACACCTTTCGTCTCCCGCCGAGTCTCCTTCCCAAAAGAGTAAAAGTGCGTACTTGACGAAAGCCCTGGAAACAGTCATGCCAGACTTCTCCGGTCAAATTTACCAAAGTGCATTAGATGAGCCAACACCAGTGGACTTTTCCAGTCTAGTTATTTGTGGCTTGTGCTTTGCAGTTTGTATACTTAGTCAACATTTAAAGATTTTCTGCTGCTTGCTTGGGATGGCTCATGGCGCTGACATGGGGATGGCTCCTGGCATTGACATAGGGCACTGATAAAAAGTAGTTAGCAATCCTTGCCGAAATAAAGTTTATATGGAGTAGAAATGGCTATTTCCATGAATGTATCTTCTCTAGCTTTATTGAGGCATATCTGGCAAGAAATAATTTTATGTTTGTAGCATATAATGTGAAGTTTTGACACACGCGGTGGATTTACTGTCACATTTAAGCTAATTAACAAATATATCACTTTGCATAATGACAGCTTTTTGGTGGTGTAAACAATATCAAATGTCCTGGGGAAGTCAAGGAAACACCATAGTAGTTTTACCCATCTGCACTGCTCTGCCCTATACATTAGATGCCCTGAGTTTACTCTTTCGCCCCTCACTGAAACCATGAATGCTTCAATCACTAGAGCCATCAATTCCTTCTCACCGCGGCCCCTGGTAACCACTGCCCCACTGTCTGCCTCGATAACTTAACCTTTATATGTTGCCCATATATGCGAGATCAGTATTTGTTTATTGCAGCCTCATTTAGCTCAGCAAACTGACTTCCAGTTTCGTTAGTGTTTCTCAAAAGAAAGGGGCCCTTCGTTTAAGCGTTCATAACGGTCTGTTATTCATTTTTCTATTCTTCCCTATCTGTCTCTCTAGCCATGGACGTTTAATTTTTTCTCATATTTCAGTCATCCTAAGTAGGATTTCAGCTAAAATGGGGCTCTATGCATTTCTCTTAAAGATGTTGATTTCACTTTCTTGAGGTCCGCACTAGAAGTAGGATTGCTGGTACCGAAGAACACGCTTGTTTTCTACAGTGGCACGTATATTTGCACAGTGGCGTGCAAGCTCTCCTTGCCCCACAGCCTCACCAGCACCTGCTCTCTTCCATCATTTTGATGATATCGACGAGATATGAGATCCCTTTCTGGTTTTAATTCTTGGTTCCCTGATTGTCAGCGATGTTGAACTTTTTTTTTATGTATCCACTGGCCAATTATAGTTCTTTTTTTGGAGAAATAGAAGTCTAGGCCTTTAGCCCATTTGCCAATTGAACTTACATGACAGATGGTAAAATTGTCTATTCCTCCGTTTCCCCTTTTTTCTCGTATATCACAATCCCAATTGCCTACGGGTATAATTATTTGTTTAAAGAAGTTAATACTATTTATGTCCATTGAAAATAGAAGTAGGTTTTTGACATTATTTTAAGCTTGTTAATGAGTCATGGATTCTATCAGTGAAGTAAAAGGCCAGTAAAAATGAAGACGTAGATCCAAGTGCTGCCAGCAGTCACGCTCTGGCCTAGCCTGTGTGAAGCCCTGAGCTCAGTGCCCATTCTGCGGCCACAGAAAGTCAGATCCTATCATAAATAAAGCTGTAGCTAGTTAGGACTATTTGTACTTAAACTTTCAATACTGATTTCTACTTTGACAAAGAGTAGCTACAGTCAAACTTTGAACTTCCTTTGTCTGTTAGCATGCTCATGTTCATGTCTTACTTTATGTTAATATGTTATATGCATTATGTAAACATGTGGCTATGTATTATGTAGGTATGTGAATATGCAAATATGTTAATTATGCTTGGTACCTTGCTTTGGCCAGATGTTTCTACCTACTTGCTTGCTGTGTTTTGTCTTCTATCAACATAGTAGTCTCGTTAATATTATTTAATATTGCAGTTTAGTAATAATATTTCTTGCAACATCTGAAAAAAATTTGTTTCCTTGTAGGTGAAACTGTCACCGGGGAACTATCAAAACTCCTGGATGAAATAAAACTCTGTCAAGAGAAGGATTATTCCTTCGAAGACTTGTGCCATACAATTTCAGACCACTACTTAGATAATCTGAGCAAGATTTCAGAGGAAGAACTTGGGAAAAATGGAAGCCAGAGTGTAGTAAGTAAGGGGGGCATGAAGACAACGCATCCGTCTGTCTTTCCGTGTTTCCGCGTCTGTCTTTCCAGTGTGGTGCATGCCACAGGGGCATGAGAATAGGAGACTTGTTGGGTTGTCAGGTTCAGCTCCGATCAAGTGTCAGAGTCTCCCGGTGAGCTTTTCCCTGCTGTTCACAGGGTTGTTTCTCTGCAGCGGGAACAGGGGAAGAAGAACGCTGGGGACGGCCTGAGGGGGTAGCCCAGGGCTAATCGTTTGTGATGGTGTCACTAGGGTTAGATAGACTTCCTTCTGTGACATGCAAGTTGCAGTTTCTTTGAGAATGGATAGTTAATTTAATTGAGCATAATTACCTCGACTCCTGGAGAAAAAAAAAACCATTTCTTTTGTTTGTTCTCTCTGCTGTCTCTATAACTCCTCCTTAAGAACAAAATACAGCAAAACCACACGTATAATTCTTTAGTTACGGTTTTCATGACATTAGATGCCCAGGGAGGCCCATTTGTGACCTCAGGATCTAAAGTCTGAGTTAGATATCCTTGTTCATTGTGGGTTTTTCTATCAACAATAGCAAGAAAAATGTAATTGATCAGTTTTAAATTATGGATTATAAGCCCACTTTAGGCCATGAAGGCATGATTCATAGTCTGTAGAGGATTGAAGGAAACAGGTCATTTTGATACAAACTATTTACTCGCTTTTAGAACTTGATTTGCTAGAGCAGTCTCGTGCATTACTCGAGAGTATATAATAGAGTACACACTGTGATAAGTATATCATATTATTTTAAAAATTCAAAACAATTCTAAGTATGGTGCTTGTCCGTTTTGGGAACTTCCACTTTGTTTAGCTCTGGGAAGGGAGGCGTGACACCGTTTCTCCTCAAAGCACCTGCTGATCTAGTTCAACAGCTAAACTTACCTCCCAGCCCTACTTTTTTTGGTTGTTGTTCCATTTTTTTCCTGTGCCATGTCCCATTACTAACCTTCCTCCAGTCTGCTACAAATAGCTGGAATAATGATATATGCCTTCCACCAGAAGTTTATAGGTTTGACAAAATGAAAATCTTCTATTAATGAGATATTTATATTCATCAGCATAAAATGCCCCTTTTAGAAGTCTAAAACTATCTTCAAAGTACAAATTATTGTAGCCTAACATCTACTGGAAAGCCACTTAGAATGTAGAACATAGTTGAACCACAGAATTAATATATGATGCCTGGATTTTTGTAGCCGTTCCTAAAGCTTTCTATCAATTGCCAAATTCTAGATCATCCTTCAAAACCCACAGATTTCCACAAAGGCCTAATGTTCTAGGTCAGTATTTCTAAAGTCTTTTTTATTAAATATGTTCACAAACAAACTTAAACAAACATTCCTTGTGTGTTGATATATATAGATATATCCACAACACACCAATATCCATCTATATGCACATACATGCATACACACTATCCTAGCGCTACATATGTAAACCAAGAGAGATTTACTTCACAAGAAATCAAGAAATTCAGTTAGGAAAACAGAGACAAAGTCAAGCAGAAGCTCTATTTGTTTCTCTGTTACTCTGTATCCTGTGTATCTCGACTCTGTATTCCTTTTGGCGAGTGTGATATAGGTGTATACGTTTTAGGGAGTGATGATAGGGGCTCTTGGCGCACATACATTTTGGAGAAGGTGGCTACTTTCCTTCACTTACTGAAGACTGCGTTGGGGTAGCAGCAAAGGAGAAACTAATGCTCATGGTTGGAACTAAATCTTTCATAGTTGAGCCCAGACATTCCTACACTCTTAGTTCCAGTGACAAATAATCTATAATATAATAACCATATGCCTTGAAATTACTGTTGTATAAAAATACCAAAAGTTAAGTAAGGCAGGGTAGCAGAAAGTACGCATAGGAGCAAGTAATTCCATTTATTTGTAATAGAATTTACCGAGGACAAGGATGAGAAATAAGATTAAAAGGGTGAATGAAGTTAGGTAGTAGGTGAACACTGGGCTTAGAATTTTGATATTTTTTCTTTAGGAAATGAGAAAAACAGAAAAATTTAGGCAGATAAAAGACATCGTTGAAACTGATCTTTCAGAAGATAAATCTGGCAGAAACATCACTGAATGTTCAAAAAGCCATCCAATTACCTTGACCTTCTCTGTAGCCCACATCTTATTTGTATTCATTCTGTTGTCTCATGTTTCTTTCCATTTGCTGAAGATTTTTTTCCTCAAGTGTTACTAAGGATTGTCCCCTCATGATATGAACAGCTTAATAAAATGCTTTTAGGTTGCCTAGTATAGGCAGCCATTGCCATGTTTAAAATTATAGGTATATAGATTCACTATGCAAGACTGTAGTTGACTTCAGAGAGTTCAAAACTCTCATCTCAAGGAGCCTTCAATCACTTTGTGTAGACAAGACTAACAATAAAACAAATATGTATATTATGAATTGATACTTAATAGGTGCTTGCTACCTATTATTCTAATGTTTTACATGATTTAAACCACTACTAAACAGTCTTAAGATTGAAATTATAAATTTTGGAAATGACTCATCTGGCAAGTGCCACATTGAGGATTTAAAGCAAGAACTGGTATTTTAAATTCTCAGCTGCTTTTCTTATCGTACGTTACCCTGGGACAAAACAAACTTTAAGAAGTGAGAGATCTACTGGTGTTCCCTGGAAGTTTCCTGGGTGTGGGTTAAGGCTAAAATGGTTCCTGGAGAAAGGGGAAGTGGGTTATACCTTGTGCTTTTCTTGAAATGATTGAATCAGGCAGGTACGCAGCCTGAAGAAAATAGTGCGTGCAAACACAGAGGTCAGAATCCTCGTGTAACTTGGAAAGTTATTTCCATAATGGAAATAAGTTAGATGAATAGTGATGAA
The DNA here is from genome assembly GCA_001685075.1 of Bramus lutescens. Lineage (NCBI taxonomy): Eukaryota > Metazoa > Chordata > Mammalia > Rodentia > Cricetidae > Bramus > Bramus lutescens. The sequence goes on along the minus strand of LOEQ01013453.1, from coordinate 62,261 downwards.
ACCTAGCAGACACTATTATTTCTCCCATTTTACAGATGAGAGAGTGAAAACTCGGAAACTTTGATGATTTCCCTCCTCAGGGTCACATGACCAGAATACTTAGACTCAGATCCTGACTCTGGAGTCAAGTTGTATTGTATATCACTCCCTGTATCATCAGGGAACAGAGACAGATTAGGAGTCTAACTTTAGGGGAGTTCCCTTGATACTTTGGAAGATTAAAGGTGACAAGTCATTGGGTATTCTGTGGAGAGACTGGGTTCTCATCAATGGGTTTGCCCTAGAATAGCGAGGAAAGGCTTGAAAAAATAAGGGCTCATGTGTCATATCCCCAAAGTCAAAACCAGCTGAGAGGGGGCTGGATGTGATGGTGGATATCTGTGAATGCCAGCATTTAGGATTCTGGAGCAGAAGGATCACAAGTTCAAGCTACGTTGGGGCTATATAGAAACCTGAGGCTAGCCCTGGCTACACAGCAAGTCCATGTTAGAAAAAAAAATCTTGGCTGTTCTTACCAGTTGCTTTTAGAGAGGCCCCCTACATTATTTTAACAGGCATCTAGTTGATCTATAGAAACAAAATCCTGCCGGAATCTTTATAAGCCAGTTCAGGCCTAACATGAGAGTAGAGCTTAGGTCCTAATAACACCATACAATANCTCTCTCTCTCTCTCTCTCTCTCTCTCTCTCTCTGTGTGTGTGTGTGTCTGTGTCTGTGTTACTCTGAGGACACAGCTGAGCTTTCTGTTCCTCTTTTGTAAGTTTTCACTTTATAATAAATAAAAATATAATTGTTTTATCCTTTAGCTAGCTTGGTTATTTCCCATATCAAGCCAATTTCTACAGAGCAATGAATCTTTTTTTCTCTACTATTGCCCAATTGCATTGCTGCATCTAACTTTCAAAGATAAGTTTAAACCGTTACAATCCCATAAGCAAAGCTTTTGTCTCATTCCTTCCCTCCAGTCTGGAGGGGGGCTCTTCAGTAACTCCAATGAGGCTTATTGTTCTGAGGACGGGTTTTAGCCTCTACAATAGTGTTCAGTTGTTTCAAGGAGTCTTTTTCTCACAGAGGAGATGTCTTCTGAGGCACTTGTTTTCAGCAGCAGATGACTACTAAACTGACAAAATTGGATCTGTTTGCACTACATATCCTTTACCAACAACAACATATACTGCTCTTCCATTAAAAGAATCATCTGTAAAAATTGACATAGCATCCTTTATGGGCTCTTTCATTACAATTTTAAGAAAAATAAAGGAATGTACTTGTGCAAATTGCAGCAATCGGTCAGCTAGGTAAAGATTATCAATTTGGCATACAAATTGAGCAAATACAATTACCCAAGAACACCTTGACTAACGAAACAGAAAGGTGTAGCCATAAAAGAGGACCATTCTGCTATAATACTGAAATGGGAGTAAGTTTTGTAAGAAAAATATATGCTTGGCAATTTTGATTATAATTAATATAATGTACCTGCTGATTCTGTATTGCATATTTCCCTTACCCTAGTACCTGTCTAACAGCATCTGTAAGGTGTCTGGGAAAATCAGGAAACTGGGATTACTATCCATTTATGAAGTTCACTGAGGGGCTCAAAGTCTTTTGTAGACCACTTTAAATAGGGTTGTAGCCACTGGATAACTCCCAAATAACTTTTGAGCAATTTTTCTTATCCAAGCTAGAATGCTGTAACTAGCAGACAGGTATCATTTGCAATTTCACAGACTCCTGACTGGGTGAAACTAGAGTTGTGCTCCCTGTGGCTCTGCTGTCCCCCCAGGGAGGTCATAGATACAAAAGAAATACAGAGACATAGGGTATAGGCATAGAGTCAGGAGAGCAACCCAGTGAATGCTGAATTTGCTGGTATTTATTTTCCACATACTTTACGTACCCCAATCCAAAAGTGGGGAGGTAAAACACTGCTTTAATATAACAAAAATGATACAAAGACTGGAGTAATCAGCTCTTCAATACCTGACACATCAAGTAACTGTATCCTGAGTTAAGTATTCTCTTGTTGAGAGAGGACATGCAACAACCATGTCTTATGCCAAGTATCCTGGAGTCAGCTATACTCTGGGTCAAATTTCATCTCATAACCTTGAAGGAACAAGAATAGATCTGAAGTTTCTAACCTGTAGTCAATGTGGAATGGTAATACATTCAGGGGCTCCGATAAAGAAGGAAAGGTAAAAGCCAGAAGTCACAAGGCAACACATAGATGAATAGAAATGGTTTGAATTAAGTTGTAAGAGTTAGTGGGACACGCCCAGGCTATAGGCCAATCTTTCAAAATTAATAAGTCTCTGTGTCATTTTTTGTAAGCTGGTGGTACATAAGGAAGTCCACCCACATATGGTGCCCTGCATCCAACCATGTCTATCCACAAAAGACCAGAAGAATTTTTTTTTTTAAAGTTTGGAACATGAAATCAAACATGGCTTCCTGGTGATTGTATTGTCTCAGGTAGGCTTGGCAGCATACAGAGATACAGCAACCAGATGCAGTTTATGGGCTGGAGTCAGTTGGTGGTTCCATGCACTAGTGCCATGTATTTACATGAGTCACATGACAGTAGACAAAGCAGTTTAAGATTTGTCTCCTATGATCAGAGTACTATAGATGCTCAATAAAGACAGATCCAGATGGAGAAAACTTCTAAACAGGCTACACTGCGTTTAAAATGTGGGCAGGCTTTAAAAGGATAAGAAAATGAGTATAGACAGTCATAGAAAAAATAGTTGTTAAATAATGAGATAAGGTCTTTAAAGGAAAATAAAATATGAAAAGGACAAGCCACATAAAATACACAAAGAGTCTGGATTGTATATGGTGTCTTGTGACATTAAAATTTTTTGATTGCTGAGAGGCAAGCAATAGCTGTTGAGGTGCTGTATTATGGAAACTAATAAATTAAACGAATATACAAATTTTAAAAATATGTTAACTTCAAATTGAAAATAAAAATATATTGCATTGGGGAAGAGAATATGCTTTTGTTTTCACAGAAGCCAAAAGACTGTGGACACATTCAATGTTGATACAAGTCAATTTTGATCACGGGAGATCCCCTAAAAATCTTGGCTTCAGGTAAAAAGAAATAAGCCTAAAAACCTGGAAGACAGGGGACATATACTTTCCTGATCAAACATAGAACAAAAAGTAATCATTGGCTGGGTGTATACAGCACACAATCCACACTCATATTAGTAGAGACATGTATATTACGTTTGAAAGTTTGAGTGTTTTCAGAGCAAGGGGATCAGACACCAGTAAAAATGGGTGGTGCAGGAGATCCAGGCTATCAGGGTGCCTCTATTCCAGATTACTCAGAATTCTGCATCTAATACAACTTCAAGGTTGCTGACTGCAATGGTCCAGCTTCACAGACTACTCTAGCCATGACTGCAGATATGTTTTGCACTTTCCCACTGCACAGAAACTCAGCAACAAATATTATAACTAATTTTTCAGGACTTTACCATTTTCCTAATTTTATCAGGGTGCCCCAAATATGGCATTGACCCCAGACAAGAGGATGAAGTATAGAGAGCATAACTTTGACATTCCCAAGAGGTGGGAGAGGTGATTTTTGGTTGTTTGGTATGTTATGTGTGTTTGCCTTCATTTACAAAGGATTGATTACAAATTGTTACTGGTCACAGTCAGGGAGAAAGCTGAACAAAGGAGACTAGATTTATGGAACTCTTTCTGAAGGGAAAAGTAGGGGATATAGTATAGAAATGATGGGATAAAAGGGTGGATTATTGAGTCTACTTTTGAACAAACACTAGTCACAAATATTCCAAATTGGTATGTATTTTTGTTTATTACTACAAATTTAAGGTTGTTTTCTTATTCTGAATATATGTTTCTATTCTAATTTAAGGTATTATACATATATAGGTCATTTAATAATGTAATGTAAACTTTTAGTTCATGAAAGCTGTTTAGGCTAAAAAATATAATTTAGTAGTTAGCCATCTATAACAATCAAACTTACAATCATGTTAGGTATATTTTTAAGATAATACAGAGATATATTTTAGATAGATATGTGATCTTCAAACATTTCAAATACCTACAGAATATGACATTTAAATTGTTATGACATAAGGCTTTTCATGACAGTTAGACACATCTGCTCCTGGCAGTATCAATCTACTTAAAATAAAAAGGAGGATAGGCATCAAGAACCTCCACCTGACTGTCTTCCTTACAAGAACATTGGAACACAAAGTCACACAAAGAAAAGATCATGGGAAGGCACAGAGCAACTGCTGCCAGCTGCAACCATTGATATAGACCTTTGAAAAAAAACTAACTATGCTTAAAGCTTGAACTTAGAATTGGAGTCTTTCCAATATGGGAAAATATGTTTCTGAATCTTAAACCAAATGGTGATAGCAAAGTATGGTGAATAGAATCCCCAACTTGCTATGATTGAAGAAACAGCTAGGCTGTGTTTTCTTAAAAAGAAATTGGAATCCATTTTCCCAGTGACCCATTTGAAATATATGTGTTATATTTGGCATATAACGAGGCTCCACCTTCTCTTAAGAAATGACTTTGGAGAATGAACTTGGGCTCAGAGTCAAAGGTGTATCAAGAATGGTGTCAGGACCATTTGGCTGTACTACACATTGAGGACTACACAACAATCACACAGTAGATTTTAAGTAGCAGTTGTGTTTGAAGTGAGGTTAGTTATTTGTAAAGCGTAGTACTTAGTGACATTTATGACAAATGTCTTCAAACCTTGCCAGTAGGGAAGAAGCCACTGGAAGCTTATTCTTAATTCGCAGTCTTTTCCTAAGAAATGTCTGAGCCCTTGATAAGCATTCAACAAGTTTTGTGGCATATCATTCAGAGGCTGTTACCTGTACTTGAAATAAAGTATTTTGACCAAAATTAAGTCAGCCTGATTCCAAAATTGTCTCTGTGGCTTAGGAAAAGAAGAGAAAGTAGATGATTGGGGTGATTTACATAATTCAGTATGTTAATGAGTCATTCTTGTCTAGTTAGTATAAAAGACTAAGAAAATCAACCTGGCAAAATATCCTAGCAACAATTTTGCATATTTTACCCAATAAAATAATTCTAACCCAATAGCAGATATCTTTAGGAAGAAAATATGCTCAATTGCACTCAAATTATGATAACATGATATTCCATTAAATTCTGTCTTTTCATTTGACCTTTAAAATCGGGTATTTTGTATAATAATGATATTCATATCTTATTTTTCCACCTGTGTGACAGCCAGGGTTTTAGAAGAAAATAGATAACACACCCAAATTAGGACAGTTAAAATTATCATTCAATAAGAGAAGTGCAAAAGATCTGCTATAAAATGTGGTGACTATAGCTGATGGTAATATTATTCTTGGACAATGCTAAGACAGTAGGTCCAGTGTTCTCAAAACAATTGATATGTGAGATAATTCATGTTTAATTAGATAGAATTAGCCATTCAACGGTGTTTAAATACTTCAAAACAACACATTGCACTTAAAAAATGCATGTAGACTTTTCCTTAATTTTTTCCAAAAAAAAATAGGAAACAAATTTGGAAAGGCCAGAACAGCTTAGGAAAGGATAATTTTTAAAGACGTGGGTTGTAACTAAGGAAACCCAAGAGGTGGTACAGAGGCCTAGTGATAGGAACAGACTTTACTCTTATCCCAGGGCTGAAGGGGCAAAGGGCAAGAATGTTTACTCAATCCAGGCATGAAGAGTACTCTGTATGAGGAGAAGCGACAGAAATTCTCATTTTCAGCTGAAAAACTGATACAGAATTCCTTCATCCTGCAAAGAGAGATTGTGGATGGATGCCAAAGCCTCACTCACATTTATTCAGAGATGCAAGTGTTTCTTGTTGTTATGAGCAAAGGAATGCATACTTACAAATTAAGTTTGTGCAGGCCAGGTGCAGAGCTGAAAGCATCTGCGCTTGTTTGCACTATATTTCATCAACTTGCCGTGTTTGTGATTGCCTAATTACTATTATAAACAATCTTCCTGTTAAAAACAAATGAGTAGCAGTTTTTTTTATTTTTTATTTTTTTTATTAAAAATTTCCAACTCCTCCCCTCCTTCCCCTCCCCCTCCCCCTTCCTCTCCAGGAATGCATATATATTCCACACGGGGCATCTGGGTTGTTTCCAGGTTCTGGCTATTACAAACAATGCTGCTATGAACATAGTTGAACAAATGCTTTTGTAGTATGATAGGGCGTCNTCCACACTTTCTTTATCCATTCTTCTATTGAGGGCCACCTGGGTTGTTTCCAGGTTCTGGCTATTACAAACAATGCTGCTATGAACATAGTTGAACAAATGCTTTTGTAGTATGATAGGGCGTCACTTGGGTATATTCCCAAGAGTGAATCATGATTAAAGCTTACCAAGTTGTGATAAACTATGTCCCCTAAATCATGGTTTGATTGTTTTACTGAGTCACCATCAAATTCATTAATAAGATTACATGCAGTGAATGGCTCAGAAGAGGACAATAGAAATTAAAACCATACCTTGGAGCTTTATCTTGATTAATTCATATTTGCTTATAATATATATATTTGCTTATGAATATATGTTTGTATGAATGTGTGTATATATAGCTAAGAATGTTTGGTGTACTTTTGCAAACTGATAGGTATTTAAGACATAAAATTTGTCTTTCTGTGTTACAAATATTGCTTCATATGTTTTTAATTAAGACATAAAGTTGGCTGATTTATCAGGAAAATAGTACATTTACAAAACTTTGCTTCAAGAGCAAAGCTTTTTATTTGTTCATAGGTTCTTAATTTAATTTTTTAAAATTGATTTTATTGAGCTATACATTTTTCTCTGCTGGGATTAAAGGCAAGTGTCAACACAGCCCAGTTTGTTCATAGTTTTTACTAAATTTGTCAAGCTTCTAATTGGGAAGGTTAAAGTTAACAGAATCAACATTTATTTAATATTTTGTCTTTGTCAAGCATTATCTGATAGTTTTATAACAAATTTAATAATTTATTACTCCTCAATCCTGATGTATTTGACCTCTGATTTCAGCAGTAATATATGGGGGCCAAAGTCAATGAAAATATAGAGACAAAAAGCTTGGCTCATTCATTTCTTCATGACCCTTGGTCAAATGGTGTCCAGAGGACAACAGGCCACCTTTGAAGCCTCCTAATTCTCTGAAAGTCTCCCATTCCCTTAGAGACTAGAGAGACAGGTGTTGGACTCTAAGCAGGGTATATTCTAAAAAATTACTTTTATTCTCAAAACACAAATAGGAAAATACCCAAAAAGAGCATGATTAATTTTTCACCCTCTACATTCTACTGTGGCCTGAGATCTCATTTTCTCAGGGAAGTACATTTGCCACCTCCTTGAACCTTCACATGCCACACCCTGTATCTCTAAATCTTGGAACTTTGATCCCCAACTCTGGACAGAACCCAGATGTCTTGGTCCATCTTATCATTATGTACACCTATCTCTCAGACTACATAAAGTGTGTTTCTTCATTCTGAAGATGGAGAAACACGTATTAAGAAATACTTGATAATTGCAACTCCTCAAGGATGTAAACTCTACCTACTCATGTTCTATAAAAACTGTGTATTAAATGACTGTTACTTTCTTTGGATATAAACTTCCTGGCAAATCCCTGTACGGCCATAATAGATCAGAAGAAGACAAAGCATTCAATTAATATGCTGACACTGACAAATATTAAAGCAAGTGATTTTTATTTATTTTCAGAATGGGACAGAGTTTTCTTTGTTTTTTTTTTATTTCTTTCAAGTCTTGTAGCAATTCCAGGCTGAATTGCTACTGGACAGAAGTGACAAATTACAGTCATTGGCATGTGAGTGGTCTCCTACAGCACTGTCCATTGGCCATCCCACAGGGTGTCCAACAGAAGTCGTCATACATTAATATTCATCAGAAAATGGAAAGTTAGCATGGCCAGGAAAATGTAAAGACAAATAAAGCATTTCATACTGCATTTGATTATTCTGTTTCTGGGAGGAGTCATTTCCATGACTCTGATATTAGTTTGAAAGTATATATATTTTCATTTTTTGGTAAGGCATAGAGACAGTCTTTCTTACTTTCATAAACGATGTTTTCCAACTGCAAATAAAACAACAGTAAAGTATGTCTCCTTTCCCTGAAACTCCACAGAAAATGTAGAATCAGATGATAAAACAGGCATCGATCAAAGAAGCAAAGAAACAATCTCTTCTCTCTAGTATAGTTTCTCAATTAAAAATAAACTGGTCTATCTGTCTTGAAATGAAGAAGCCAAGATACATACTCTGTGAGAACATATGACTTGAGGAGATTAAATTACTACTAGGAATCACATTTTGATTTTTAAATCAATTAATTATTTGTTAACTGCAAACCACACATAACATAAGGGGTTTGACTCAGAAGTAGAAATAAAGATAAAATCCCATATCTAAGGAAATGCATGTAAATAATCTCCATACAGTAACAATGGCACAATGGAGGAAAAGGTGCTCCATTAGAAATAGTAAAGGCAAAATATGAGTTCTGATATAATATTAGCATATACCAGTACAATAGCAATATTATACTAGTTCAGGAAATCAAACAAAGGTCTATAACTTCTAAGTAAAATGCCTCCCAAAGCTTTCCTTTTTTAAATTTTTTTAATTAAATATTTCCCCCTCCTCCCCTCCTCCCATTTTACTTCCCCCTCATTCCCACTCTCACTCCCTTTCCAGTCCAAAGAGCAGTCAGGGTTCCCTGCCCTGTGGGAAGTCC
>LOEQ01013453.1:0-17455 GCA_001685075.1 Bramus lutescens | reverse complement strand
ATTGGAAGTAGACAAGATTGCCAGGCAAAAGTTGGGAGCATAGGGGTGGGGGTGTGGTGGGGTAAGGGGAGAGGGGGAGAGAGAAGGGATAAGGGAAGGATGGGGAGAGCTTGGGGCAGTGGGACAGTTGGGATGGAGGAAGGGTGGATATGGGAGCAGGGAATTAGATATCTTAATTAAGGGAGCCATTTTAGGGTTGCCAAGAGACTTGATTCTAGAGGGGTTCCCAGGTGTCTAAGGAGATATCCCCAGCTTGTTCCTTGGGCAGCAGAGGAGAGGATGCCTGAACTGGCCTTATCCTATAGCCACACTAATGAGTATCTTCCATTTCACCATAGAACCTTCATCTGATGATGGATGGAGATAAAGACAGAGACCCACATTGGGGCACTGGACTGAGCTTCCAATGTCCAAATGAGGAGCGGAAGGAGGGAGAACATGAGCAAGGAAGTCAGAACCATGAGGGGTGCGTCCATCCACTGAGATAATGGGACTGATCTAATGGGAGCTCACCAAAGCCAGCTGGACTGGCACTGATGGAGCATGTGATCAAACCTGACTCTGTGAATGTGGCTGATAATGAGGGCTGACTGAGAAGCCAAGGACAATTGTACTGAGTTTTGATTCTAGTGCATGTACTGTCTTTGTGGGAGCCTAGTCTGTTTGGAAGCTTACCTTCCTAGACCTGGACTTCCCACAAGGCAGGGAACCCTGACTGCTCTTAGGACTGGAGAGGGATTGGGAGGGAGAGGGGACAAGGGATAATGGGGAGGGGAGGGGAAAACAGACATTTTTTGGCTATTCCTACAAGTTCTGTGCCAACATTGATTACCCTAACACCTCTTACAGGCTGAAGAGATTGTAGGTTGAGGGTTTTATGGTAAGTCTGGACTCCATGTTTTTTGTTCATAGAATGCAGAGTATTGTTTCATGATGTAGAGATTAGAATTTAGAAGTGAAGGCTCCTTGAGGGTACAAACTCAATCTCTCTACATTCAGTGAACTGTATAGATGTTGTCCTTAGCAATAGGGTCCTGTTTTCTATGAAGATTTTTCAAAAATACCAAAAAAAACCCCACAAAAACAAAGCACAAAGGTTGAATTCATAATATTACAAGTTTCTGGACAATACACAGCAACATAAAAATCCATGATAATTTTACATGTGATTATAGGTAAGAGATTGAGATGAGTCTCAGAAGAGATTTTGGATTTTGAAACAAGTTTGAGATTGCTATACACTATGGAGAATTTTGAGGTTGGACTGATAGCATTTTTTTGCATTATGATATGGCTAGAATTTTGGAAACCAGAGAATGGAATATAGTGGTTTGAAAGAAAATGGCTCCTAAAGGAAGTGTCACCACTAAGGGATATGACTTTGTTGAAGTAGGTATTGCATCATTAAAGCTAATGTTTCATTGTGGGGGTGTGCTTTGAGTTCTTCTATGCTCATTGTACCACCCAGTGTTACAGTTCACTTCCTGTTGCTTTCTGATAAAGATGTAGACAACACCATGTCTGCCTGCTTGCCACCATAATCCTCACCATGATGATAATGGGTTGAACCTCTGAACTGTAAGCCATTACCTCATTTAAATGTTTTCATTTATAAGAGATACTGTGACCGTGGAGTCTCTTCACAGCAATAGAAACCCCAAAGATACTTCTTAGAGTAAAATGATGGGTGTTATGTGATATTTTGTTTTTGTTCTGAAAAATAAACTTGCTTGGAGTCAGAGTATAGAGCTAGTTACTAGTTAATCATAGATATCTGGAGGAATGTGCAGAAAGAAGACAGGGAATGAATAGGTGGGGCAGGAACAAGATCTCAGATCTTTTGAATAGAAGAATGGAAAAGGTTATAAGTCACTGTGGTTGCTCCTTTGCTTTTCTGATTTTTCAGGTTTTTACCCTGATATCTGACTTCTGATTTTATTGATAAGATTAGTTAGACTTACACTGTACCTAGCATCCAACTTGGGGCACAAAAGCATTAGATAACTGCTCAACCCTGGATTTGTAGCAACTCAGCTATGACCAATGACCACAGCTGCAACCAGAGTTAGAGTCAGGTGGCTTTCCACTCTTGCCCCATCTCCTCTGAGTGGGTCTAGGATTTTTCTGTTGCTGCCATTATATAGCAATCCCCACAGGATCTTGTACTCCAAATGCCCTGGAGTTAGTCCGTCACCACCACCCAGCTCTGTCTTCAGGCAGTCTCACCAGAAGGGCTTCTTCTACATGATCCTTTGTGTGCACTTTTCATATATCCAGCTCACTATTACTGATGGCTTGTTGGCTTCCTCTGGGCTCCTCTCCTTGATTTTCTGACAAGCTAGGTAGCTGCCTTGGTACCTGTTTGAGCTTCTACTGTTGTTGCAACTGCCACACACTCTCAGCTTATAGCTGCATACAAGCAGCTGCAGTTGTAATCAGTTAGGTTGTACACCACCTATGTTCTCTGCTCAGATGTGCTAAACAGTAGTAGTCAGTCTCACACTTTACTGTCATCCTCAGCAGATTTGATGGGACTTTTGGAGGGAATTAGTTTTACAAAGAGAAGAGAATTCCCCTATGCTAAAATGGGAAACAGCATTGCAATGGAGGGAGTTAAGTCACTGTATGATTCCATAATGCATGTTTTTAAAATGGAGCAATTAAATAAGGGGATATGCAACTTAACTGGGATTTATGCAATGTCAATAATAAGGATTATCACTGTAGTAATTCTCAAAAAAAGTAATTTGGTAATTCCTAAAAATTTGGTTGATATGAGTGCTAAATTGATAGATATAAGTGCCAAGATATAGGTCTTAGAAAACATTACTAGAGAAAATAATGCCATTTTGACTAATAAGTTACAAGCCTTAGGAGATATTCATATACAAGAAGAAGAATTTATAGGATAAGCTACCCCACCATTATATTATAAAATTAGAGTGGAATGGTCAAGGCTGGCAAACAACATCATTAATTTATCTAGTCACCCTACAGGAACAATTGTCAAATAACAGTTACATAGAATGCTATGTAAGAGCTAACTGGATTCTTGTGGAGATGTTAGATTTGAGAAAATATAACGAAGTGATAATATCATATGGTACAAATTCACCTTTTGTGAAGCAGATGTTAAATTCAAGGTCAGTTTATAGCAGAATTATGCTATATGACTGGAAATAATTGGTTACAGCAGTATCAGAATCTGGTCCTCAATTGCAGTCAATCTTGTGGAAAGATGGAGCTAGGACAATTGAACAGTGAAGGAGGTTTAGAGGTATTGAAATTTCCAAAGATCAAATTCTTCAATAAGGGGATTATGCTGATGAACAAAGGCAGTCTATATATGATGACCACACCTTGATTCTGTGCTGTGTAGCAGCTTTGAAAGTTTGGGACAGAATAAAAGAGTTGGAAAGAACAGATATTTACTAAAGTTATACAGGACTCAAAAGAAACTGTCACTGATTTTATTACAAAAGTTGACTTCATCTGTAAATAGAATGATACAAATTTAGAAGCTAGACAATACTAACTAAATCTTTGTTTTTTTAAATGTTAATTTAAAATGAAAAAGAATAATTAATTCTTAAAAGGCAAGATTACCACCCATAGAGGAATAATCAATAGTAAATCTCATAAACCATGATGATAATTGGTTAGGATAGGCAATTTCCAGACACATGAAACAAAACCAAAATATTTGGTGTTTAATTATTTCAAACAAGGTCACACAATGGGATTGTAGACAGGGTATTCCTAGGAACAATATTTCTTTGTGGAATTATCCAAATGAAGACTCTTGACCTCTGGAGTATTCAGAAGGTGAAACATTATACCAACGAATGAATATCAACAAAGGACAGTCAAGATAACCCTTTGCAGATACCATGTCAAATTTAATTCAGTCATTCCATGTCACCATGGGGGAAGCTCTTACCCAGAAACCTAAATGACCTAATACCTATTATAGAAAAAACATACTGCCATGGATGCTTTAAAAACTGAAGCAAAAATTTCAGAAAATGGCATAAAGCAAATATGTTGGCAAGCTTCTATAAAGGAACAAAGACCAAAGTTAAAAATATAAATAAATATAAATGGTCTTGTAGACATAGGGGAAGATGCAAGAGTAATGCCACCAGAATCTTGGCCTTCAAATTTAACTCTTCAGGAGGCAAATGTACAACTTTTAGGGATTGGAATTATATCTCAGGTAAAACAAAACAAGAGATGGGTCAAATATATAGGCCAGATGGGCAAAGAGGAAATTAAAGCCTTATGTGGCTAATATAGCAATGAATTTACAGGGACATAATATATTACAGTAATCAAATACCCAGATTAACATTCATTTGCCAATACATTATGTGACATCCAGTGGAAATGATTTGTTTACAATTTCCTCAGTCTATTATTTAGCATTATTTTGAGAATATCTTACTACATGATTCAAATATAGATACTTTCAGAAAATATTTGAAGAAGTAAAGAAAATTTTGCCATGTTGGGGATTACAAATTGTTCCTTAAAAAATACAAAGAGGAGATTCTATCAATTACTTAGAATATAAAAAAGGTTTACAAAATGTTCTGCCCCAAAAGTTTCACATCAGGAGATATCAATCATAGACTCTTAATGTCTTTTAAAAGTGCCTGGAAGACATTAGATACAGTCCACAACTGGATTGACAAATGGAAAATTAAATAATTTATTTCAAACCTTACAAGTTTACAAGAACTTAAATAGTCCAAGAAAATTATCAGTTGAGACTCAGAGAGAAAGCTTTGCTGCAAAAGAAATTACAAGATGTATATGTGTATCATTTGGATTCAGAGCTTGATTGCACTCTGGTTATTTAACCATTTATACCTTTTCCTACAGAAATTTTAATGAAGACAGAAGATAATATCTTAAAATGGTTATTTTGGGGCCTCTTTATACAGTTACTTACTCTCAATATGCAGAAAGAATTGTTTTGCATATGGAAACACTTAAATTTATTCCAGATGATACTTATTCAGATTACTTATTCAGTTACAAGAAATAATCAGAAATAGAAATCCTCCCTTAGGTATAAACCCAGATTAGGTCCCATATGACTCTACCAGGCCCTCTATCACACAGTAGTTATGAAATTGATAAACTCAGAATTTCCTAAAAAAACACCATGTTAATAGCAAGGATTTGAAAATATATTTTTTCTATTACTTAATAAAACACCAATGAAATATCCTGTTTGTCTTTTGTACAACCAAACTCTACTTCTTGCAGGTAATAACCCAAATGGTACTCAAAGAAATGAAATTTGAAAATTGGAAATGTTTCAGTTTGCAGAGCTTGGAAAAATAAGATATGTACACCACATCATAGATACATATTCACGATTTTGATTGGCAAATGCTTTGAGTTCTAAAAGTTTAATTCTGTCATCACTTATTTTCTAGAGGCTATAGTGATCATGGGTACACATGTACAAATTAAGACTGACAATGCTCTGGCATATGTCATTAATAAAATGAAACTTTATTATTGCACATTACAACATAAAGCATATTACAGATATACCATACAATCCTGAAGGACAAGCAGCTATAGAAAGATCTAACTGAAGTCTAAAAGATAGGTGTAATAAACTAAAGGGGGTAATAAAGACCCCCAGAGATAGATTGCTCAATGCTTTATTAACTTTAAATTTTCAAAATACTAATGAGAAAGAAACAACAACTGCAGAAAGACATTGAATAATAGAAAATTTGTTGAATTAAATCAGTCTGTATACTATAAAGACGTGTTGATTGCAGAATGGAAAACTGGATATATGTTACATTGGGAAAGAGGTTTTGCTTTTGTTTCTATGGGAGAAGGAAAGCTACAGATACCTTCATAATTAATAAAGATAATATTCAAGCAAGAGAGACCTCTTGATCATAAGAAGTGTTAGTTCATCAAAGAGCACGATCATTCAATCTAAACTAACTTATAAGACTAACAGTTGTTTTTCATTTGCTCATACATAACTTGCCAAAAGAGTACCTCCCTAAAGTTAGGGATGGAGCAGGGATTTGTTTTTGGTTTTGTTTTTGATTTTATTTATTTTTTTGGAAGAATTAAGGCATCCAGCTGATCAATCTAAAATCCACTGAACAAATGAGACATCTGGAGAAAAAGTACAAATCATCCAAAGATAACGTCTCTAGGGAAATAATAAATTGGCCTATTGGCATATCACATTTTCAAAAGTATAAAATTTCATAAATCTTCCCAAATATTTGTTTCTGTTGTTCTCTCCAGACATATAATGCAAATGGACTTTTTGTAGTCCAAGTTCAATTAAAAATTAAAGCTGACTTTGGAGTTGGATCATGGCTCTCTTCCTTTAAACCTAAGTAGATTATCTATAAAAAAATCCAAATTCTTTGTCTCATGTTAGAAATGCTACCTGATATGATACAGACAAAAATTAAAGGACTATTCTTTTGCCACTAATCTTATAATTCTTTTGTTTTATTTTGTTTCATTTAAATTTTTCTTGAGGTATTAATATTTTCTCAAAATTTAAAAGATTAATATATACATATTTTAAAGTTTTTTGTCATGATATTAATGGTCATATAGAGCACTAACAAGTTCTGGAAAAAGGCTTCATCTACCTTCCGGTATATGATTTCAGGTTTGAGTCTCTATGACTTTCCTTCAATGAACCATGACCATGCCAAACAGTAAATTTTGAAGTCTCCAAATGGAGGATGGGTTATCACAATGATGATTTTTCCAGGACTATGATAATACCACTAAGATAAAAAAAAATACAACCTAAAGATCAGCTTTGGAAAACAAACTGATCAGAATAATTTTGAGGTACCACCTGAGATGATCCAGCCACACAGACAACTCTAGCCAGGAATTGGGACAAGCCCTGCACTTTTCCATTATGCAGTCTGGACAACAAATGGTACAGCTACCTTTCCCAGGATTTGACAATTATCAAAACTTTTCTCTTTAGGATCCTCTAGACTACAGGTAGTAAAATTAAGAATACGGTTCTTACATTCATAAGAGTCAGGATTGTGGTTCATTGTCTTTCACTGAGTTATAGATATTTGTCATTGTTGAAATGAATTAGTTACAAATTTTTATTGGTAATGGTCAAGGAAAAAGATAAACAAAGGAGTTTATATTAATAACTCTTGTTTTATAAAGAAAAATTGAATATAGATATGATATGATAAAAGGGTGGATTAATGAATCTACTATGAAAATAAAAAAGGGAGGACATAGATATGATAAAAAGGTAGCTTATTGAATCTGCCTTTAGCAACCATCTACTAGTTTTAAATATTTTACACTGGATTGGACTTTTGTATATGGTATACTAGTGTGGGAAGACCTCTGTATATGTGTTGTTTTTATTGGTTAATGATGAAAGAAACTGTTTTGGCCTCTGATAAGGCAGAATAGAGATACACAAGAAAACTAAACTGAATGCTGTAAGAAAGTAGGCAGAATCAGTGAGACACCATGTAGCCACCAGAGGAGAAAGATGCCAGCTGCCACTTCGAACCTTGCCAGTAGGCCACAAGCCTCATAGTAAATTATAAAATAATACAAATGAGTTAATTTCAGATATAAGAGCTGTCAGGGCCCGAATACAACATAAACTACCTTTATCTGGATAGGCGTTGGAGGCGCAGAAATAATTGAGACACAGTTCACACAGCAACATTGGAAGGGAGTCTCAGGATTCATTCAAATCCTGAAGATAACTTGTGTTTATTTTCCAAACAGCTTTTATCCTCCAAGGTAAACTGAGGATGAAGTATATTAGCATTCTGTTTCTGGGGTAGCAGGCCTAAAGTCAAGTCTGCAGCTCTGCCACTAGCTTGGAATTGACACCTCTTCTCAGGTGAGCTACATAATTACAAAGACAAGAGCAGCATATCCTGAGCTCCAGAGACAGCCAGTCTGAAGATACTTTTAGCATCTCTGTTGCTATTGTGACTTGAGGGGCTGGCTGCTGATACAGTGCAGAAATATGTGGTTTGTATAATATTGCTCCACAATTCACTCTCTCTTAATAATTTTATAATAAAAACCCATGCTTCTGAGCAGCATAGAACATCACAAAAAGACCTCTCCTTTTACCCCAAATTACCCTTTGTTGGAAATTAGGCATATTTATTTGAGTTTCCTGTCTTAGATTCTTTTTAGGAAAGAGAGACTTTAAACCCATCTTTGATTGCTGATCTCTGTGAAGGAAAGAGATTATGGGAGAGAGATACTTTTGAGCCCTGTGTCTCAGAGCCATACTTTCTTGTCAGGATAAATTATAATGCTTTATGAATAATCATGCTCCCAAAGGTTATAGTCTCCTATTTAAAGGAGATTATCACCTGAGTTGAAAATTTTTTTTCTGCTAGTTTAGAGCACCTTTTAAATCTTTTACATTGTATCAAAATCTAAATTTCTTTAATATATGCATTAACTTCCAAAAATTACAGGGTGTGCCAAAATTTTCTCAGCAGTTACAAACATCATCAGGTCAATACCATAATTCTCAGCGTTATTGGTCAAAACCAACTTTTTTCAACATCTTATATGCAATTACAAATACCAGGTCAATGCTGATAAGGGTACAATGACATTACTATTATCAAGTACCAGTTCCAGTCTCTGAGCAGCTGTTGAACTCTTAGACTGCCTACTTTATTAACTGAAGAGGGGTTTCAGTCATTTCTTATTTTGAGTCTTTCTTTCCCTGAGGGGAAATCTTAGGTCTTAGTTCTCAGGTCCAATATTTTAACCAAAATGAGTTCTGTTTTCCATAGACTAAAACAGTTAAATGTTCAGTCTGCATCTTAGCTCCAAAGTAAACAGGATTCAAACTTCAGAAAGTTTCAGCCATCATAGTCACCTCAGAAGGGTCTCTTTGTCTAGAAACTCTGGAGGCAGAATTGTACCCTGCAGGTCCCAATCAGGCAATATTTTCTGTGGGGGTAGAGAAAGCTGGATCACAGGTTCCTCCTTGATCTCCTTCTATTTTGTTTCTCCTGCTGGGACATTATCAGCTATGATGTCATCAGGTCTGGTATTCTTTTGCTAAATATACCAAACCAGTTGCTCTGGAAGCCATCTTGCTTGATCTTCATCCTGGGAAAAAACACAGACATGCTCTCAACCCCATATTAATATAGGGTCTGGTCCTCTTCATATTCCAGTGCAAGAGTCTCTCCATCTTGCTTTAGCAAAGGTGGTCTTTGTACTATTATGCCACAATATGTCCACTGCTGATCACTCATGGAAATCCATATTTAGAAAATTTAGCATAAGCAGTGCATGATTTAAGGCATTATGTGGCATCTGAGGATACAACTCTCATGCTTTTATCTTTTGAAGTTGTGTTTTCAAGGAGCAAAGCACATTCTCCACAATTCCTTGCCCTTGAGGATTATAAGGAACACTGCTCTTATGTACAATATTCCATTGGGCACAAAATCCTTGAAATACTTGGTTAACATATCTGGACCCATTGTCCATTTTTATTACTTTTGGGGTTCCCATGCATGAAAAGCATTTCAAGCAATGGGTTATTACATGCTTAGTGACTTCCCCAGTTTGTGCAGTTGCCATCATGAATCCTGAATACGTATCGATTATCACATGCACATATCTCAATTTTCCAAATTCAGTAACTTAAGTAAAATCCACCTGCCATATATTATTAGGAAGCAGTCCTAAGGGATTTATGCCCAAATGAGGCACAGGTAAATATTGTGGGCATCTCTCACATTGCTTATCAATTTGGTGAGCAGCTTCCCTGGATAATTTAAATTGCTTTCTTAAACTTAGACTGTTTTGATGGTACAAAGCATGCAACTGCTGAGCAAGTTCACTCTGAGATAGAGCAATTATTTTCATAAGTTCTTCAGCTAAAGCATTACCTTAAGTTAATGGACCAGGAATATTTGAATGAGCTTTCTGATATGTCCCACAAAACATGGTAACGTTCTATGTTGTATGGCCTCCTGAACCTGTTGGAACAATATCTTAACTTGTTTATTGCTAATCTCTATGTAAGGGACAGTTTCCAATATCTGAAGAGGGTTATAAATATACTGGCTGTCAGTATATAGATTAAAGCCTCATTTACAAAATTTTTAAACATTAAAGCTGTTGAGCTATTTGAGCTCAAGCTGTGTCTGTCTGCATAGGATGTCCTTTACCATTAACCACATATGCAGCCATCCCATTAGATGAACTGTCAGGGTCCATAGGCCCCAACATTGAAGCTATTTTTCCCTAACTTGACTGGTACAGAGGTGTGAGAAATAATGAGATACAGGTCACACAGCCATATCGGAAGGGTGTCTCAGGCTTTGTTCATTTCTGAAGATCTACCCACATTTATTATTCAAAACCTTTTATCCCCCAGGTAAACCAAGGTGGATATGCATTAATATTCTCTTTCCAGGTGACACCGGACTACTTGAAACACCTGCAACTTAAGTCATCAGCTTTGAAATCAACACATCTTCCTAGGCTTTCTACATAATAACAAAAGAGAAGGAGCCATACATCCTGAGACTTTGTCAAGTAACTAGCTTGTTTGGCAGGATTGCAGCTGCCTTGGAAATTAAGCATGGCCAGAGAGCCTGGCTGCAATAGTTTGTATGAAATATGGGTCCACAATCCATTGTCTCTTATTAAATTTTAATAACCCCTGTGCTTCTGCAACAGGACAGATAGATCACACCTGGCTTGGGCAAATTCTTCTTCCTTTACCCAAATTTTCCCATCTTTGGAACAGGAATTGTCATATGCAACATCCTGTCTTAGGCATCTGGGGAGAAGAAGCTTCAAACCCATCATTGACTGCTGATCTCTGTAAAGAGAAGAGATTAGTAGAGAGAAATATACTTTCAGGCCCTTTGTCTCAATAGCCATACATTTTTGTCAGGATAAATTATAATGCTTTGTGAATAATTATGCTCCCAAAGGCTATAGTCTCTTATTTAAGGGCGAAGAGAATCACCCGAGTTGAAAATGTTTCCTCCACTGGTTCAGAGCACCACTTAAATCTAAAATTCTCAGCATATGCATCAACTCCCAACATTTACAGTGTCACAACCTCTTTTCAGTAATTGCCAATAACAACAAGTCAAAATCATAATTTTTTCACATCAGTCAATACCTACTCTCCAATAATCTTTTTCCATATCATAATTTCATATTTTGTTGGTCAGTACTGCCATTTTTAAGTTTCTTTTTGGTCAGTACCGTTGTTTTTAGTACTATTGGTCAATATCAAATTTTCTCATCATCTTATATGCAGTTGTAAATATCAGGTCATTACTGGTAAGAGTACAATAACATTTGCTGTTATCAAACGCCATTTTCAGTCTCTGAGCAACTGTTAAGCCCTTAGTCTGCCCCCTTCTTAAGTGAAGAGGGGTTTCAGTCATTCCTTATTTTGAGTCTTTCTTTCCCTGAGGGGAAAGCTTAGGTCTTAGTTCTTAGGTTTAATATTTTAATCAAAATGAGTTCTGTGTCCCAGAAACTGAGAACACTCAAATGTTCCGTCTGTATCTTAGTTCTAAAGCAAACAGGTTTCAAACCACAGCAAGCTGCAGACATCATAGTCATCTCATCTCAGCAGGGTCCCTTTGTCCAAAGTTTCTGGAGGCAGAATGGCGTCCTGCAGTGTGAGTGGCTGCAGCTTCAGGTCCCAATCAGGCATTCTTCTCTGTGGGGGCTGGGAAAGCTGGATCACCGGTTCCTTCTCCAGTTCTTTTTATTTCGTTTCTCCTGCTGCACAGATATCAACTATGCTGTCCTCAGGTCTGATGTCCTTCTCTTGAATGCACTGAGTCAGTTGCTCTGGAAGCCATCTCGCTTGGTTTTCATCTTGGGAAAAAACACAAACATGCCCTCGACCCCATATTAATCTGGGATCTGGCCCTTTCCATATTCCAGTGCAAGGGTCCTTCCACTTTGCTTTAGCGAAGGTGGTCTTTGTACTATTATGCCACAATCTGTCCACAGCTGATTGCTCATGGACATCCGTATTTAGAAAGTTTAGCGTAAACAATGCATAATTTAGGCATTGTGTGGCATCTGAGGACACCACTCCCTTGTTTTTATCTTTTGGAGTTGTGTTTTCAAGGAGCTATGTGTATGCTCCACAATTCCTTGCCCTTGAGGATAATAAGGAAGACTAGTCTTATGAATGATATTCCATTGAATACAAAATCTTTGAAAAGCCTTGTCAATATACCTGGACCCATTGTCTGTCTTTATTACTTTTGGGGTTCCCATGCATGAAAAACATTTCAAGTAATGAGTTATTACATGCTTGAGAGCTTCCCCAGTTTGTGCTGTGGCCATCATGAATCCTGAATAAATATCAATTGTCACATGCATATATCTCAATTTTCTAAACCCAGTAACATAGGTTACATCCATCTGCCATATATGATTAGGAAGCTGTCCTCAGGGATTTACCCCCAAATGAGGCACAGATAGATATTGTGGACATCTTTCACATTGTTTAACAATTTGACTAGCAGCTTCTCTGGTCAGCTTAAATCGCTTTCGTAAACTTGAGCTATTTTCATGGTGTATAGCATGCTATTGCTGAGCAAGTTTAAACTGAGAAAGAACAATTATTTTTGTAAGTTTGTCTGCTAGAGCATTACCTTCAGCTAATGGACCAGGAAGACTTGAATGTGCTCTGATATGACCCACAAAACATGGTAATTTTCTATGTTGTATGGCTTCCTGAATCTGCTGAAACAATATCTTAACTTGTTCATTGCTATTTTCTATATATGGCACTATTTCCAACACTTGCAATGCATTATAAATATACTGGCTATCAGTATATAGAGTAAAATCCTTACTAGTAAAATTCTTAAACACTAGAGCTATAGCTTGCAGCTCAACTATTTGAGCTGAAGCTGGTTTTGTCTATACCACGTGTCCTTTGCCTTTGACTACATAAGCAGCCTTCCCATTAGATGAGCCATCAGTGAATATCAACAAAGCATCCTTTATGGGATTCTTTGCTACTGTTTTAGGAAAAATAGATAAATTCTGTTGAGTAAACTGCATTAACTGGTCATCTGGGAAAAGATGATTAATCTGACCTTGAAACTGAGCAAATGCAATTGCCCAATAATTGCTATTTTGTAATAATCATTCAATTTGCTTCTTAGTGTAAGGAACATTGATTACAGCTGATTCTTTGCCAAAGTATTTTCTAGACTCTATCCTGCTCTTCTGTGCTAAACATGCTATTGCTTCAAAATAAGGACTTAATCCTTTAACTGGTGATACAGGAAGGTGCAGCCACAGAAGTGTTCCATTCTTCCATAAAACTGCTGTAGGAGCTAGTCTTGTAGGTAAAATACATGCCTGCCATGTTTGGCTATAATCGACATAGCACACCTGCTGTTCCTGTATAGCCTGCTCTATCTGTGAGAGAGTCTGTCTGGCAGCTTCTCAAAGCTGCCTGCTGGAATTTGGATCACTGTCTCCTTTAAGGATTTCACTTAGAGGCTCAAGGTCTCCTGTAGGAAACCTTAAATAAGGCCTCAGCCATGGTATATTTCCTAATTATCTTTAAAAGTCATTAAGAATTTTTAAACTATCCTTCCTAATTTCTATCTTCTGAGGCTTAATTTCTTTGGAGCATAAAATATGACCTAAATATTGAAAAGGTGGGTACCTCTGTACTTTCTCAGGAGCAGTAATTAACCCTGCATGGCTTAGGCTCTGTTGTAACAATCCATATGTCTCTAGCAAAATATCCTCATCTCTATGAGCCAGCAGAATGTCATCTATGTAATGAATAACATAAACCTGTGGAAATTAATCTCTAACCTTCTGTATAGCTTGAGCTACAAACTTTTGGCATAAAGTGGCATTATTTTGCATGCCCTGGGGTAAGACATTCCATTGATATCTCCTCATTGGCTCTCTGAAATTAACTGAAACAAAGAACTCCTAAAGCTGATAAACACTTTCAGGAAAATAGCTCAATCAAAATTCACTCACAGAATCAGTAGACATTTTAAATACAAATGACAATGGATTGAGGAAGAAATAAGAGAAATAACACCTTTCACAGTAGTCTGTAATAATATAAAATATCTTGAAGTATGTAACTTTAACCAAGCAAGTGAAAGACTTACATGACAAAATCTTCAAGTTTTTAAAAAGAACTAGTAAAAGATATCAGAAGATGAAAAGTTCTCCCGTGCTCATGGGTTGCTAAGATTAACAAAGTGTGTGGTCTCATATAGTTTAAAAAGCAGAGGGAACCATGCTCCCGTTCACTTGCTTTCAGCTCCCATTCCGGCTGCTAGACTCTGTTCCTGTTTGCACTCAGAGGACTGTTGTTTAGGATGGCGATCTGTAAGTTTTCCCCTTAAATAAATAATCCTTTTATTATCCTAATTCTGAACTGGTGTGAGATTGTTTTACGGCATCAATTGGCACCCAACGATTGGGTTTAGAATCCCCTGGCTCTTCTGCCTGCTGCCAGCTCAGAGTGCACCCAGCTTGGTGCGAGTCCTCCCTCAGCAGGCCATGGCCTGTGCATGGATCCAAAAGTTCAATATAGAATCTCACAAGGTGGCTGTTCCTGCTATGGATCAGCTGCAGTTCTTTATATTTTCTCTTCATGCACCTTGGATTGGCTTCAAGTCCCCACACACTTAATTGTTTGGCTCCCGCCAGGGCACACCACAGACATTTGGGTGAGATGCAGGCTTCCCTGGTTTGAGTCAGCTGTTCGGCTTCTTTCAAACAATTTGTTTGTATTTGCCTATTCCATTGCTCTAGAAACTTCCACAGAACACAGTCTGTAATTTATCTTTCAGCATTTCGTTCTAAAATAAGATTTCAGATTGGCCAAGGATGAATTCACGTGCACCCCTACTGGATTAGTTTTGTAGGTGGCCTGTGACACCTACTGGCAGGTTATGGTTATTGCACCTAATCCAGCTAATTAAACCACAGGTAAGATTTAATATTCCAATTATAGATCATAAATTGCTAATTTAAAAGGACAATATGTTAGACAATCTAACCATCCAATGTGTCAATAGCCTCTTTATGTACACCACGTGCAAGTTTTTACAAGACTTCTATGATGTACCTTCGACATCACTATTTTTGCTTCTGGGGATTAGTGTTGTACTCAATATTTTTTTCGTAAAAATATGGTTTGACAATAGGGCTAAGAATGAGGCATTTTTAGAAATGGTGCAATCTTTTCAAACTGAAACCACACTTATCAAGAAAGAGGTTGGAAATCTGAAGAAGGATACAACCAATTTAACTAACAAAACTCTGAGATATTTTTGGAAAGGGTACAGACTGATTGTAATTTATTTAAATGAAAATTCAGCACTCTGGAGAAGGAAACAGCTGATTTGGCACATATAACCCAATCAATGACAGTGGGTGCTGAAACATTATTTGAAAGAATTCGCACGGTTGAATGTCTTAATCATACTCTGTCAGAGGGGTATGACAGATTGATTAATCAAATGTCTCTCTAAGAAGGCAATGTGTATGCTATAAAGATTATGTTCAAGGATGAGACATTATCTCTACTGGACCGACGTTATGCGTTGGAATCATCAATGAGGGCATTGGAGCAGAACACTGGACAAGAGATCCAGATGTTACAAAAGGCAGTAGTAAACAGATTTTAAAAGATTGAGGAAATTGTTGAATTTGATGACCAGGAACAAAAGATAAAAAGGGAAAATCTAATCTTGTCATTACATAAAAATCTTCAGGATAGCTTCCCCAGAGTTCTGCCTGCCTTTCTGTAATAACATTAGAAAAAGTATCTGGCTCCAAGTACCCTAAGATTGTCCATGAACATTCATGGAGCCCATACGTATGACTGATCTAAAAGAAATTAAACAAGCAGTTGTAGCTTAGAGACTACATATGTCCTTTATTAGGGAAATGGTCAAAACGTGGCCTTTCAATAGCAAAGCCAAGCCTCAAAATCGGGCTCAGTTCATCTCAGCCATCCTAGAGAGTGGACCGCAATTGATTTGGAGATGCTTTTTAAAAGAGGAAGTGAGAATTTTAGAGCAAGAAGAAAAAGTATAAGAACTTGAGATTTTCCTAGATCAAATTCTAGGTGAAGGACTTTACTCTGATCCTTAGTATCAAGCTCTTTATAATGACCACATCCTGTCCCTATGTACCACATCAGCTTTAAAGGCTTGGGATAGGATTCAGTAACTAGGAAAGAAAATTGAATCCTTTCTTATGGTTAAACAGGGTCAGAGAGAACCTTTTAGTGACTTTTTGCAAAGACTAACTAGAGCAGTACAAATAGGGGTAACTGACCCAGAAGCTAGATGTATAATAATTGAATATTTGGCTTATGAGAATGCCAACATTGAGTATAAATGGATCCTTGGGCCTTTAAAGATCAGATCAGCACCCATGAATGAACAGGTCTTGCATACAATAAATGTCAAGACTTTTGATTATGGTACTGAAGAGTAGGTAGGAGACAGAAATTCCAATGGTAAGAGAAGACATCAAAATGCCAAATGTTTTAATTGTGGTAGAATGGGACATCTGAGAAGGGACTGTAGACAATGGATTCCTAGGAATAATGCCTCCTCTGGGAATGGAAAAAATATGATGACTCAGCCTTCAGGTATATATAGGAGTTGTGGCAAAGGTTGACTTTGGACCAATGAATGTAGATCAACGAATGATAGACGAGGCAACCCGATATCATCTGGAAATGCCATGGGGGGCTTCTTGCAGGCCCCCATGATGAATGTGGTCCACTCATTCCCAGTTATTGTGGATAACATGTCTCACCAGAAAAATTTAAAAATCCAATTCCTGCTGTAAAAAGCAATACTGGTTTGAATGATGGGTTAAATGTGAAGGATGAGTCAAAAACTCCAGTAGGACAGAGGAAATGTATAGTTTGGCAGACTTCTATAAAGGATCAAAGACCAAAGCTAAGAGTTTGAATAAACGGCATATTTATTGAAGGTTTATTAGACACTGGTATGGATGTAAGTATCTTTACTCCAGAATCATGGCATCTGAATTGGACTCTTCAACAGGTTCCTGGGAATTGGAACCCTATCTTGGGTAAAGCAAAGCACAAGATGGGTTGAATTCATAGGGTCAGAAGGGCAAATAGGAAGACTAAGGCCATATATAACCAATATTGCAATGAATGTGTGGGGCCATGACATATTACAGCAATGGAATACCCAGATTAACATTCCTGCAGCCTCAAAAACTTATGCTTCTGAGGAAAATATTAGAAGTTATTACAGACGATTGGCACAAGCCATTTGGGCTGTACAAGAACACAAAGCAAAGGATAAACCTTCAGAGGTACCAACAGCCCTACCTTTAAAATGGTTAACTGAGAAACCAATATGGGTTAAGC
>LOEQ01013452.1:46028-61959 GCA_001685075.1 Bramus lutescens | reverse complement strand
GGAGATGGTCAGATATTGGCTTTTGCAAGAGTGGTAGGAGGAGAAAAAGCCCCAGGTGGGAATGTCCTCTCTGCTCCTTACAGTAGCTATGAGACAAAGAGACATGTCTGAGTTCCAGCAATGATCTCATGACCAATCATATTGTGCAGCCATTCCCCAATTTAAACCTCTCGTGAATACACCTTTTTGGCCAGACAGTTGAGCGAGGTGTAATTTGTAGCTGTACCATCAGTGCAATCTTCTACTCTGCACTGTCTTTTCTGTACAGGCTGTGGTAATACCCAAACTTTCGTGGAGCTGCAATGTGTAAGCCTCATCTTCTTCATCACTCCAGCACATATAATAGTTCTGCTGTAATAGGAAATCTATACACTCTATTTCTAAATGGCCAAATTCTCTTTCTAACGGAAGCGTTCAGTAGATGCTAGCAATTATTAATGCTCTGTTTTTTAAGTGGGTTCTGTTATGCTGTTTTAAGTTGTTTTGTTTTTAACTGATCCTTCAGGCTCATTTTGGTCCCCCCTTCTATTGTTTCTTCTTATGGAACTCTCCTTCAAAACCATATAATGATAATAACTGAACTCATGAGAACATACCCTTATTTTTTTAAAAGTCTAACGCTGTGCTTTTTACCAATGTACATAGGCTTATTCATGAATATGCAATTACTTATAAAAGATAACTTTAATCTTATGTGATTAAGAGCTAAGAACTATGTGATTGCTTAATTTTCTGGTTGCATTTCCTTATTAAACAAAGTGAAGTTTCTTTTTCTAAGGATACACTGAGATTTATGTCTGGATGTGCAAGTGTTCTTGGAATTGTTTGTCCCTGTAGCTGCTCAGACTTCTCTTCCTGCGGTTTTGCTTTTGTTACTGTTGCTTTATGTTGGAGGTTATAGAACTTGAGTATCTGCTAGGCTTTCAGCTACGTTTGCAGTCACAGCTACAGCCACATAGTTTTTTTGTTATTTACTTTTCTTCTTATTAACATGCTCACATTGGGCTCAAAAGTTTAATTCAGCTGCCTCAGCTTGCTGATTAACTGGGATTGCATGCTTGCACCACTCTCTTAGCGGCAAATAAACTCACTTGTTTTAAAAGGCTGACTACAGTCCCAAACAGCCATTACATGCAGTAGAAACAAGTCCCAGTGCCTTTATCAATGGCTTTTCAGTCAGTCCCCATTTTCAGCCACATTCAGAGAGTCTGGTTTGATCGCATGCTCATTCAGTCCAAGCCCAGCTGGATTTGATGAGCTCCCATTAGAAAAGGCACACTTTCTCAGTGGGTGAACCAACCCCTCAAGGTCCAGACTTCCTTGCTCCTCTTCTCCCTCCTTCTGCTTTTCAACTGGACCTTGGGGGCTCAGTCCCTTGCTCTGATGAGGGACTTTGTCTCTATCTCCATCTGTCCCCAANAACGAAGATTCTATGGTGATATTCGAGATAATCATCAGTGTGATAGTGGGGCAATATAAAGGCTTTTTGGGACCCTAGTCTATTTGGATGCAAAACTTCCTAGGCCTGGATTAGGGGAGGGGGCTTGGACTTCCCACAGGGCAGGGTTTCCTGCCCTCTCTTAAGGAGGGAGTGGGTGGGAGGAGGGGGAGTGGGGGAGCAGGAGGAGAATGGGAGGAGGGGAGAAACTGTAAATTTTTGAATGGAAAAATAAAAAAAAAACAGAAAAAAAGATAGATGGTTTAATTTAAGCCCTGGAAGTAAATGACTGCTGAAAAAGGTTGAAAAAAAAGAAAAAAGAAAGAAAAAGACTGACTAGACAGAAAGCCTAGAATTATTGGTTTATATGTTTTGTTGAACATCGTCTATGATGCACAGTCTTTTCTGATAAGAACACTGTAGAAGTTCAAGGTCTCTGGTCCTTTTCCACTTTCATTATGAAAGTCTCTATGTTTTTCTATGGAGTGGAATCAGTTTATTTGGCTGAATATGAAGAACCCTCTTTCTAAAGCTACTTGGTCTCAGTTTGTTTACTATCTGTCTTCTCATCTTGAACTGTCTGACACTGGACCTAAAGTGACTGTGTGCTCAGGTGTGTTGCTGTGAATCATGTGTACATGACATATAAGCATACCCCATCTATGCAGATTGTAGTTTTGTGTGGCTTTTCCTGGGAAGAGAAGAACAAATATGTATTTATCTCCAGGTCTGTCCCTATTGACAGGCCAAGGAAAATAGCTCCCCATGTCTAGCTTGGGGAACACAAACACAAACACAAAAAAATCCCCTTTGTGTACATAATGAATGAGGGTAATGTTAACTACACGGGTGTTAGGAAAAGGGGAGATGGTTTCTAATCTCTCCAGCAAGATGATGAACTCTAGGAATTGCTTATACTTCTTAACTCCTATAGTTAACAGCAACACTGTTCACTGAGAGCATGTTTTAAGAGTGTGGAGCTCATCTTTAGTATTCTTAACACAAATCCTTAAACTTTAAAAATATCTCCACATTACATTTACTAAAGGATAAGAATTATTTGTACCCTTATTTCATAGTTGGAAATTATTTCTCATATATTCAAGTTCATAATGAATTGTTCATTGCTTTGATAAATTTTAATATGGTATTATTTCTGTAATTTCTTTAGATTAATCAATTCTTAATATAAAACAATATGAAAGACTTTACAAGGAACTGTGGGAAAATTATAGAATAACATAGAAATGTCAAAACCCACAAGTGTGAAAAGATTGGAAGGAACAATTGATAAATATTCCATGATTCTCCATGCCACAAAATGGTATTTATGATAGACAGTCATGTCAAACTAATATATTATTCATTCAGTAAAGATGGAATAAAATATTTTAAATTTTAATGAGTTTTGAATTTTTCAGCTTTTCTTTCTTATGATATAGAAAATATTAGTCACAATCAAAACTAGTCTAAGCACAATATGCATAATTTTTTGCTAATTATATTGGTAAGATAGTTAAGTGTCTTGACTATTTTTAATTTGCTTATTTTCATTGCTTAAATTTTAATTTATTTTTAATTTAATTTTACATTCCATATATATTTCCCCCCACATCCCTCCTCCTGCTCCCCTCAACTTCTCCCCAGCCTACCCCTGAATCACTCCTCCCAAGGGTAAGGACTCCTATAGGAAGTCAACAAAGTCTGGCACAATAAGTTAGGGCAGGAACAAACCTCTCCTCCACCACGCTACGTGAAGGCTGAGAATGGCATCCCACCATGAGGAATGAGCTCCATTAAGCTACCTCATGCACAAGGAATAGATCCTGGTCCTGCTGACAGGTGCCTCACAGATAGCCCAAGCTTGACCACTGTCTCTCACATTTGGAGGTTTTAGTTCAGTTCCATGGAGAAGCTACAGCTTTGGGGCTAGAGTTCATGAGTTTCTGAAGCTTGGTTCAGCTTCCTCTGCAGATTTTTCCAGCATGATCTTGACATTCCTTGCTCATATATTCCCTCCTCCCTCTCGTTGATTGGATTTCTAGATCTCAGCCTGGTGCTTGGTTGTGAATCTCTGCATCTGGTTCCATTAATGGCTGGATGAAAGTTCAGTGATGATAGTCAGGGTATTCACCAATCTGATTACAGGAGAATGCCAGTGTTATATTTCCAATTTTTAATGTATTTTTAATTAAAATAAATGTTCCTTTGTTTAATACAACCACGTTATGTATCCCGTTAATTCTGTATGTGATTATTATGTTATTCAGACTGGATATGATGGCACATTCATTTAGTCTCAGCAAATGTATGGCAAAGGTAGGTGGGGTCTCTGTGAAGTCAGCCTGGTCTACAGAGGAGGTTAAAGATCAGTCAGGCCTACTTTGTGAGACCCTTTCTCAGAAAAAAAAAAAAGAAAGCAAATTATAATATTCAAATCCTTTGTCTCATCTATTATTTTCTAGACTAAATCATTTATTTCTAAAAATAATATTTGTGTGATGATCTTTAATACTTATTTTCTTTCCTTTCACCAATGAAATATTATTTTGATCTTATACAAATGATGTCGATTATATAGTTTCCTTTGAGTGAATGCAGAAAAAAATATGTTAAACCAATTTTCATATATGATGTGGGATTCCCCTCTTTATGCTGTGAATACCATTGGTTAATAAAAGACTGCTTTTTTCCTGTGCAGGACAGAATATAGGTAGGCAGGGAAAAACTAAGCTGAATGTTGGGAGAAAGGAAGACATAATCACAGAGAAGCTATGGAGTCAACACCTGAGACAGATGTGCTGAAACTTTGCTGGTGAGCCACAACCTGATGGTGATGCACAGATTAATGGAGATGGGTTAAATTAAAATGTAAAAGTTAGCCAATAAGAAGCTAAAGCTAATGGGTCAAGCAGTGATTTAAATAATATGGTTTCTATGTGATTGTTTCAGAGCTAAGTGGCAAGGAACCAACAAGAAGATTCTTACTACATATATCAGCTTTTAAAAAATTCAAAGTTTTCATTGCTATGTCATTAGGTTGTGCCTACAACAGGAGACTTGATTCCCCACATCTTATAAGTGCAAGAGCGACCAGATTTCCACCATTGTTCCATGTAGTGTTACAGGGACAAGGGAATTAGTGTAACAGAAGGTGGAGTCTTGGCATCCAATCTATTCATGCCTCTGATTGCTGGAAAGAAAGTGCTTCCTGAAAGGAGTAACACTAATGGGAGGCATGGCTTTGTTGGAGCTAGTGTGGTCTCATTGGAGGAAGTGTGTCATTAGGGAGGCAGACTTAGGTCTTATATATGCTCAAGACATGTCCAGTGAAACATACCACTTCCTGATGTCTGTGTGTGAAAACGTAAGAAATCTCAGCTCCATCACTGTCTGTCTGCATGCTGCCTTGTTTCCCACCATAATGATAATGGACTAAGTAAGCCTCTGAACTGTAAGTGAGCCATCTCAATTAAATGTGTTACTTTATGAGAGTTGCTGTGGCTGTAGTTTCTCTTCACATCAGTAGAAACCTAACTAAAACAATGCTTTATTTAACATTGGACATTCCAAGCAACAGAGCTAAATAAATTTATGTTGTTATTATGACTAATAAACCTGCCTTCACACTCTAGTTCAGCTACTCTTTGTGAGTTTCCTCTTTATGATAATTAACTTTAAAGCTCCCATAGCTTTCTTGATATATATATGATACACAAAACAAACCATACATATATAATTTCAATAAGGTAGACATGAAATTATCACAGAAATCCAAACAATAAACATATCATTCCCAGAAATCTCCTGTAATTTAGCTATTTATATATGTGTTAAGAGCAGTTAATATAAGAGCTAATTTAATAAAATTCTTATTGTTGTGTACTGCATGCTGTACACTTTTCTGTAAGCTTTGAATCATACTACACATAGCTAAAACTTTTAATCTTGCTTAATCATCCTCATGCCCATTGAAGATAACCTTAATTTTCCATCCTCTAGGAAAACTTCTATTCTGTTGTCTGTTTTTGAATCTTGAATATTAGAAATACTGCATAGAATTGATTACATATTTATTTTTCTGTGACAGAGTTGTTTATTTTTCATAATTTCTTTCAGGTTCATTCATATTGTCACAAATTATGTAATTTCTTGTGCTTTAAATATAGATGTATGGGCTCTTGATATAGAAAAATCACTGCAAACGCCCATATATTTGAATATTTCACATGGCTTATTTTCTAGAACTATCATTTCTTCAGATCTTATTTGTTAGTCTTTAAGATTTTTGAGCTGATTTTTTTTGACTGGGTGGAAGTCTATAGAGTTATTTTTATACCCTCAATACCAATAACAAATTTATTTTTTCCATGTCTAAGTATAAAAATCTATTCTGTACAAGACCTGACTCACAATCCTAATGACCAGCAGGGGAAAATCTGTAAGTCATGAAGTATGAAACAGACAATACCATCATTGTAGGTACTGGGTCATGCCTTCCAGGGACTGACTTCATGATTTACTCTTATATATTTAATCAGTTGAAAAGTTTGGTAGCAGGTTTCTACATGATAATTCTCATAACAAATCTTTGGGAATGCATCCATAGAAGTTTTGTTTTTGTTTTGTTTGTTTGCAAAGTAGCAAAACACCTTTGACCTTCATAATAAGAATGAGTTCTATTGGCTAACAAACAGTGCTCAAATCTAGGGCCCACATGGATAATCTATGATTAAATATAATAGATCCTACTGATGCAGAATGGAAAATATATGGAGCCTCTTTCATAAATATGTGCTCTATTTACTGAGAGACAAAGCTCAGGAATGGGGTGGGGGTTCAGGTGGATGTTTGAGAGTAACAGAATAGTGAAGAATTATGTGGTTGCTTGACAAGTTCACCCTGGTATTCCAGGTGATCAGGCACATGCATTTCCTACCATTGAAGAAATTAGGGTTAGTTATGTGATTAGTTTAGGCAATGCTTTTTTCCTAAGTTGTAAACCCTACAATATTCTATAAACAAAGCATATTATGTTCTGTGCTTCCTTTTCCAGAATATGAACAGGCAGTTCTTCCTCAGTGCTGGGAAACTTTTATTTTATCTACCAGATTAATATCCAACATTTATATTTTTGCCAAAATTGTTTAGTGAAACTCTCCAATAATTCCAAAACTTCTCTAATAATTCTATCATTGCAACTTAACTTCTTCTAATTCAAAGAAATATTTTCCAATAACATTTCAGGAAATATTTCTCCATATTTACTTTCTTTGCTCTGTTCCTCAGATATGTTCTGATTTTGATATCTCTGCAGATAGGGAACATTTAAGATTTATATTCTTGAGCATCTAGTACAATGATGTAATCTCTTCATGATCAGGAATGGTATCTTAAGAATTAATATTCCTGTGTGACAAAGTTCCACAGGAGGAAAATACTTTCTGAGCAAATTTTCTTTCAGGTAAGTTTCTTTACAATTCATGATAGGGCCCTATCAGTCAGATCTTTACCTGCCAAGTTAGTCATTTTTTACGATTTGTAAGGATAAGTACATAGAAAGGGAAAATAAGCTTGAAATGCCTATAGGAACTTATCATGTTATTGAACCTGCATTATGAGATATCATTTGGTATTAACAAAAAATAACACAAATGCTCAACATCTCGCCTCAGAATAAGGAACAGACATTTTGTAGGAAAATACTACATATGTTTCAAGATAGAAGAAATTTCACATTAAAATTTTCATCAAGACATCAATGCAAAACAGGTAGATTCTGATAGTTTGTAGGAGGCTAAAATATAACTGAGAGTCCCATAGACAGATTCAAATAAACACATGGTCTCCCTTATTGGCAACGTCTATTCTTGAGAAGTAAATAATACATATTTTTTTACCTTTATTTTTTGGCATTTTATGCAGTTCAGAGTAACACATAAAATTTTAATATTTCTGATCAGGATTAGCCTCTGAAGAAGAGAAATGTACCTTATTTTCTTGATTCTATTCTCAATGAACTTTTAGTTTTTGCTATTTCAGTGACTCTATTGTGTTCTTAAAATTACAGTAATTACTCACCAAAATTAATACTGATAACTATCAGAATGATCTTAACAAGAATAATTTCCATAAAATATTCATCAGCACATGTAAACTGGTATTAAAAAATTAGTCCAATGAATGGTACTATAGTGTACTTTAAAAAGAAATACAGTGAAAACACTGCAGATGAAAAGTCACCATCTTTCTGCCTCTTTGTCTGAGTGGAGTAGCAGATTTGTTCACAGAATGCTTCAGGGACAAACCATATACTGATGAAAGATAACAGGATATAATGGGAAATTTCATTTTGTTCATGTAAAATACTTACCTGTAATACAAGAACATAATATAATTTAGGGTAACTAATTAAACATATATTTCAAAATTTCAACCTAGTGAAAACTTTCAGCTGCCTTCAATTGTAAGTACCAATGCCATCTGGAGAGAGCTAATATGAAACAACCCACTCTTGATTAATGACTGGATTTATTCAAAGTAAAAATCTGTACATACCTCTTAATTTCAATGTTTAAAAAATACGACATGGACTTCTTCATTTGTTTACATAAATAGCATATAGCTGGCCGGGGTGCTTGCTAATTTTTGCTATCTTTCTACTTAAGGTGTTGAAGAGTTAGAATAAGTAGATGAGACAGTGTCTTTTACTCTTCACACTGTTCATGTTACCTTGATTAGGCAACAACTGGGTTCCATAGTACTCTATTTTAATTATCTAACCTTAATTTTTTTTCTCATTGCAATAGTAAATGAAGTACCATTTCTATTTTTGACCTCATGCTGGTAATCGGCATCCCTAAGTAAAACATTAAAGCTCATCGCGGGCCCAAGGAAAAGACCATGAATTTGCTGGTACAAGACACAGCCACCTTCACCATTCCACATTAATAACAGCACAAGGACTCTTTTGAATCAATTATAAATATTTCACGTTTTTAAATTTTTTATTGCAATTAAGTCTTAGAACAAAGAATATATGACTGGATAAGAACAAATTGAAGTCATGAAGAAATTAAGAAATTTGATATTCACTCAATTATGATTCATTTTAGGTCATTTGGTTTTTAAGCCTCCAATAATTAAAAATTAACGTTTTTGTCTTTCTAAAGAACATGGGCAAAACCTGATGAGGTTTGCAAGCCTCCTCTCTCTGCACATTCAGCATAGACTCAATGCATTTGTTCCTTCTAAACTGTGGGATTAGAATTCTGCAAATTGGTCACCAGTACATCAGGAAATCTGAGTCTGCTGTAACATTACTGAGACCTGCCCTTCAAAGAAGCAGCAGTTACTGTTGATGCATTTTGGTATTTTATTTCCTTCCTGGGAATATTTTAGGCAACACACTAAATGTCTAATGATCACCCACACTATAATGTTCTCCCCATCAGAGCGTCAGTTGAAGACTTCTTTGTTTGACAGGCTCTGTATCAATGTCATTGCCTGATGATGAACACATTGGAATAGTGCTTGATTGTTTTTTAGGAGGATGATTTAAGTGGAGACCTAAAAATGTGAGCCTATTTCCACCTTGTCTGAAGGTCAGAGAGTTTCAGCTTGCTCAAAGTTGTTGCCATTCCTCCCTGACCAAAGGTCGGAGCGTTAGAACTTACTTCGAGGTAATTTTGTGTTTCTCCCTCAAATATCTCACCTAGATTTAGATCAGAGAGTTCTGCTCTCTCAAGGTTATTGTCAACAGGTGTGGCTAATATCTATACTTTGTATTTCAGGTATAGAGAAGTATGTCTGTTTCTACCTCAAACAAAAATCTGAGGATCCAACTAAGTTTCTTTTCCCTTAGGGAGATAACAATGGATTCCACCCAGGGCCTGGTTTGCCTACAGAATGTTTTGGACTAGGGTGTGAGTGTTATTTGTCTTTTTCTAACTACAGAATATTTAGCTAAGAATGTAGCTAACTTATCATTCAAGTCATCTGTTCACTTTCTTGTGTATTGTTAATACAGTTTTTTATCTTATAAACAAAGACTGCTCGTATTTTTCCGGCTGCCCAGACATGAACAACGACACAGAAACTATATGAATTGTAACATTGTTTGGCCTATTAGCTCAGACTGCTTATTAACTAACACTCAGCTCTTATATTAACCCATTTCTATTATTCTGTGTATTGCCACGAGGCTATGGCCTAATGGTAAGGTTCTGGTATTTAGGTGTCCTTCTCTTTCAGCAGTCACATGGCATCTCCTTGACGCCACCTACTTTCTTTATATATCTCTTCCAGTCTGGCTATATTCTGGCCTGCCATAGGCTGAAAGAGCTTCTTTATTAACCAATAGTAATAAAATATATTTACAGCATACAGAGGAAAATCCCACATCATTTTCTTGCTCCAACTTTTTGGGGTCCAGGATATTTTAAGCAAATGGAAATTAAATGTGAGTAATTTCAGTATTCACAGCTACTCCCTCCCAGTACTATTCTATATTTACTGTTTTATTATTTTCACTTGCAACTTTGTTCTCTTTACTTATTTTGTTTTAATCCTCATGCCCCTGCCTTTGTAAGTGGTATTTCTGTTGAAGCTGATCTCTAACAGATTTAACTTTATATTTTAGGTTGTTTTGTTTCTGTTCTGGGTACTGAACCTAGAGTATAATACATAATCACATACACTCTACTACTAAACTATAATCACTGTCCAAAGATGAAGTTTTAAGAATGTTATACACTATTAATGATTTCCTGTGATGTGCCTGATATATAGTAACTTGTGAAACAATATTTAATTGAGCTATACATATTTAGCTTGAATAAATAAAAATAACTAAGCTTCTAATTCCTAAGAGCAGATCCTTTAATTTATTCAGAAATGACTTCACTCAGCATTAAAAATGTCATTAATTTAGAAAATAGTGTTAAAGATGAAAATTCACATAATGGCACCACAAAAAGAATATAATCCATTAATCACTGAGAGATAAGTAATTATGTCCATATTTTGGGATAAACATGAACTTAAAGCTTTGATTCTCTACACTGAGAAACACAATGTGAAGGACACTCTTGTTATCAAATATAGAAGACAGAGATAGAAATAAAGACCATTGGACACATAGTTCTTTTTAGAAACACTAATAATTAGGTATGCTTCAGTTCTATTTAGATATAGTTTGCACTTATTTTAACTAGAAAATAAATCACTTAATAATGTGTGGAAATTGTTGATTATAAAGAGAATACACAACTACATAGATATCCTATTGAGAATATTTTAAATTTAAGGCTTATTTGTATACAGTTCACAGTTTCAAAAAAATGCTATTGAAGAAAGTATGACGGTTCAGTGTGAGAAGGCTTGATATCGATCCTCTGAAGCTCAGGTCAAACCCCAAGACACTATGGTGAAAAATAGAATCCGTTCCCACAAGTTTTCTTGTGATGTACAAACATATACTTCATATACAAAACAAATAAATATAAAAATGATTTAAAATGGTTCAATTAAATGTAAAAAATGCTGCAAAATGATTGCTTATATTTTCACTGTAGCTTATCATAGACCACTGTGTTCATACTCATCAGAATGGCAGGTTCCATATTCTTTTTCCAAATATGTCCAATGATCTGGGCAAACACAGACATTTCCATTGTGGGAAGATGTGCTGTTTTGTGTGGTAGCTAAAGGTAAGTGGGATCCTGATAGCATGATACTTAATGATAGAGTGAAATATGTCTTTGATAAAGTACTCAATATTTCCTTTTTTCTTTCTAGTTGTAGCCACAAAATATCCCATACAGGAATGAGATGTGGAGCCTGGAGAGAAGGCTTAGCACTTAAATAGTACTTCCTGTTCTAACAGAGGACTCATGTTTGCTTCCTACCCACCCATGGGATGTCTTACAACAATCTGCCTCTCTTGTTTCTGTGGATCCGATGCTCTTATGGACTCCACAGATACCAGGCACACAAGTGGTACATACACACACACATATGCACATGCATGCACACACATATGTATGTATGTATGTATGTATGTATNACATTACTGAGACCTGCCCTTCAAAGAAGCAGCAGTTACTGTTGATGCATTTTGGTATTTTATTTCCTTCCTGGGAATATTTTAGGCAACACACTAAATGTCTAATGATCACCCACACTATAATGTTCTCCCCATCAGAGCGTCAGTTGAAGACTTCTTTGTTTGACAGGCTCTGTATCAATGTCATTGCCTGATGATGAACACATTGGAATAGTGCTTGATTGTTTTTTAGGAGGATGATTTAAGTGGAGACCTAAAAATGTGAGCCTATTTCCACCTTGTCTGAAGGTCAGAGAGTTTCAGCTTGCTCAAAGTTGTTGCCATTCCTCCCTGACCAAAGGTCGGAGCGTTAGAACTTACTTCGAGGTAATTTTGTGTTTCTCCCTCAAATATCTCACCTAGATTTAGATCAGAGAGTTCTGCTCTCTCAAGGTTATTGTCAACAGGTGTGGCTAATATCTATACTTTGTATTTCAGGTATAGAGAAGTATGTCTGTTTCTACCTCAAACAAAAATCTGAGGATCCAACTAAGTTTCTTTTCCCTTAGGGAGATAACAATGGATTCCACCCAGGGCCTGGTTTGCCTACAGAATGTTTTGGACTAGGGTGTGAGTGTTATTTGTCTTTTTCTAACTACAGAATATTTAGCTAAGAATGTAGCTAACTTATCATTCAAGTCATCTGTTCACTTTCTTGTGTATTGTTAATACAGTTTTTTATCTTATAAACAAAGACTGCTCGTATTTTTCCGGCTGCCCAGACATGAACAACGACACAGAAACTATATGAATTGTAACATTGTTTGGCCTATTAGCTCAGACTGCTTATTAACTAACACTCAGCTCTTATATTAACCCATTTCTATTATTCTGTGTATTGCCACGAGGCTATGGCCTAATGGTAAGGTTCTGGTATTTAGGTGTCCTTCTCTTTCAGCAGTCACATGGCATCTCCTTGACGCCACCTACTTTCTTTATATATCTCTTCCAGTCTGGCTATATTCTGGCCTGCCATAGGCTGAAAGAGCTTCTTTATTAACCAATAGTAATAAAATATATTTACAGCATACAGAGGAAAATCCCACATCATTTTCTTGCTCCAACTTTTTGGGGTCCAGGATATTTTAAGCAAATGGAAATTAAATGTGAGTAATTTCAGTATTCACAGCTACTCCCTCCCAGTACTATTCTATATTTACTGTTTTATTATTTTCACTTGCAACTTTGTTCTCTTTACTTATTTTGTTTTAATCCTCATGCCCCTGCCTTTGTAAGTGGTATTTCTGTTGAAGCTGATCTCTAACAGATTTAACTTTATATTTTAGGTTGTTTTGTTTCTGTTCTGGGTACTGAACCTAGAGTATAATACATAATCACATACACTCTACTACTAAACTATAATCACTGTCCAAAGATGAAGTTTTAAGAATGTTATACACTATTAATGATTTCCTGTGATGTGCCTGATATATAGTAACTTGTGAAACAATATTTAATTGAGCTATACATATTTAGCTTGAATAAATAAAAATAACTAAGCTTCTAATTCCTAAGAGCAGATCCTTTAATTTATTCAGAAATGACTTCACTCAGCATTAAAAATGTCATTAATTTAGAAAATAGTGTTAAAGATGAAAATTCACATAATGGCACCACAAAAAGAATATAATCCATTAATCACTGAGAGATAAGTAATT
This sequence comes from Bramus lutescens, assembly GCA_001685075.1. NCBI lineage: Eukaryota > Metazoa > Chordata > Mammalia > Rodentia > Cricetidae > Bramus > Bramus lutescens. The sequence continues at coordinate 48,758 of LOEQ01013452.1, read as the reverse complement.
ATGTCCATATTTTGGGATAAACATGAACTTAAAGCTTTGATTCTCTACACTGAGAAACACAATGTGAAGGACACTCTTGTTATCAAATATAGAAGACAGAGATAGAAATAAAGACCATTGGACACATAGTTCTTTTTAGAAACACTAATAATTAGGTATGCTTCAGTTCTATTTAGATATAGTTTGCACTTATTTTAACTAGAAAATAAATCACTTAATAATGTGTGGAAATTGTTGATTATAAAGAGAATACACAACTACATAGATATCCTATTGAGAATATTTTAAATTTAAGGCTTATTTGTATACAGTTCACAGTTTCAAAAAAATGCTATTGAAGAAAGTATGACGGTTCAGTGTGAGAAGGCTTGATATCGATCCTCTGAAGCTCAGGTCAAACCCCAAGACACTATGGTGAAAAATAGAATCCGTTCCCACAAGTTTTCTTGTGATGTACAAACATATACTTCATATACAAAACAAATAAATATAAAAATGATTTAAAATGGTTCAATTAAATGTAAAAAATGCTGCAAAATGATTGCTTATATTTTCACTGTAGCTTATCATAGACCACTGTGTTCATACTCATCAGAATGGCAGGTTCCATATTCTTTTTCCAAATATGTCCAATGATCTGGGCAAACACAGACATTTCCATTGTGGGAAGATGTGCTGTTTTGTGTGGTAGCTAAAGGTAAGTGGGATCCTGATAGCATGATACTTAATGATAGAGTGAAATATGTCTTTGATAAAGTACTCAATATTTCCTTTTTTCTTTCTAGTTGTAGCCACAAAATATCCCATACAGGAATGAGATGTGGAGCCTGGAGAGAAGGCTTAGCACTTAAATAGTACTTCCTGTTCTAACAGAGGACTCATGTTTGCTTCCTACCCACCCATGGGATGTCTTACAACAATCTGCCTCTCTTGTTTCTGTGGATCCGATGCTCTTATGGACTCCACAGATACCAGGCACACAAGTGGTACATACACACACACATATGCACATGCATGCACACACATATGTATGTATGTATGTATGTATGTATAAGAAACATATATATAAAATAAAGTAGTATTTTTTAAGGAGGATGATCATGAACTGAAGAATTTGGCATACAATAAACATAGTCAACTTTCCAAAGGAAAGAAAACAAAAGATAAAATGATAAAATAGTCCTAGGAATAGAAAATTTATCAAAACCTGGAAGTAATAATAAACAAACAAACAAATAAATAAATGTTAGGCAGATGATGCAAGAACTTAATGTACCACAGGAAGCTGTATTAAGCATAAAGTTCTTATGAATTCCAAGAGCCTGCCATTTCTATGATTGTACCTGCTATACACTTACTTGAATTTGGCAGAGAAATCAGACATGAGGGTTAACACATGATGTTGGTTTAATAAATAGATAACTATTTTCATAAACAAAGCATAGACTGAGAAAGGTACATATTATTGCAAAGGAAAAGGACATCAAGAGATTAATTAGTGTCTCTGACTCCTTTGAATGCTAGGATTAAATAGACAAAATACTACCCTAAATATTCTAGAAGATAAATTGAGAGTGTGTTTCATATGTCATACTCTTTACTCTCAACAAGAGTAGTGTTTAATGAACAGTTGTTTAAATAAAGCTATGATATTTTAGTTTGACATTCCAGAAAGAATAATCTTAAAACTGGAATAAATGTGGAGTAATATGCAAAATTTAAGAAATCATCCAGTCCTTCTATTCATTATATAAATATTTTAAAGAAATTCTGAGAACTGAGAAATAATTCACACTAAACATATTTTACCTAAGTGTTTACTTACTTGATTATTATTTATGAAAATATATAAATTGTATAATAAATATACTTGATAAAATTATACAAACTAGTAGAGTATAAATCACAGTAAATAAGGTCCCTTAGGCAAAAAGAATAATTCAAAATGAAAATATTTGGCCTGAAAATATTGCTTCTGACAGACATGATGGAGTAAAAGCCTGTGTTAAACTAGATTTAATAATCTGATTGCTAAATTTGTTATATGGTAAACATAGTCATTTTCTATTTTGCTCAATAACATGGATATATAAAATAAAAGCTCCAAATTTTGTGCCCTACTTAGAAAATATTTCTCTTTTACTGTGAGAAACTGTCATATTGAATGATTTTTCTTTCCAAAAATTTTCTCAATAATGTAGCTCTGGACACACTTACAGAAAATAGCTCAGTATATCTTATAACAACTTTGTTTTATTGAAGAAATTATTTGCATTATTCTTCTTTAGCTTCATCTTAAAACTGAATATATTATAATAATAAAACACAATATCTGATGGTAAAATCTTTTCACCTACATAGTGTAACTTTCAAATATCTGAGGAGACTGCAACAACAGATTTTAAATTGTGCTTCAGCAAGAAATGGGGCTGGAGAAAGAAAACACCAGGAACAATTAGTGTCCTTTAACAGCTGTCAGTATTCCAGAAGCTCAGAGTAAAATATCACTCATCTCTAAAATGATTGAGCTTGTGCGCCATTGTAACACGAATGGAGCCTGCTTGTTGGTATTTCTGTCCTGCCCAGTACCCCATAGCTGGCAAGCCCCAAAGATAATCACACAGAGATCTCTATAAGTTATAAAGCTAATTGGCCCATTAGCCCAGGCTACTTATTTGCTCTTGTAGCTTACATTGACCCATTATTCTGATCTATTTTTGCCATATGGCT
>LOEQ01013452.1:1315-17311 GCA_001685075.1 Bramus lutescens | reverse complement strand
TGTGTGTGTGTGTGTGTGAGAATGCACATAGCATTTTCATTATGTATATCTGCTGCAATTTTCTATCTATTCAGCAATAAATGACCATGTAGTTTTGTTTCTTTTGTTTCTAGGCTGTTATAAACAGTGCTGCAATTAATATGGTCACAAGAAGTCATTTTTCCATATCAATTTCATTTCCATTAGCAAGATGTCCTGTAATGCAATTTCTGGGTCATGTTATTGTTTCTTGAAGAACTTCTGTACTGCTTTTCATAATGTCTGTATCAGATGCCTTCCAACCAAGTGTGCAATTGTTTTAATCCTTGTAAACACTTATTAGCCTAGTTGATAATAGTCTTTCTGGTTTGAGTATCATGTCTTACTGTAATTTTGGATTGTCTGTCTCTGTTATTTTTGATACTGTATATTTTTTTCTAAAAACTTGGTTACTTGTAGGTGTTCTTTTGACAAACATCTGTTTAAATCTATTGACCTTTTAAATTATTTTCTCTTTTTTCTTTGTTATTAACATTTAGTAGACAGTCATAGTTAATGCCACTATTGTTATGATAAACATCATTACCAAAGATGTTTGGGAAGGAAATGGTTTATTTGACTTTTCCTTTCATATCACTGTTCATCATCTATAGAAGTCAGTATAGAAATTCAAACAGGCCAGGAACCTGGAGACAAGCTGTAGAGGGGTGTTGCTAACTAGCTTGCGCCTCATGACTTCCTCAGCCTGCTTTCCTGTAGAACCCAGGACTGCCAGCTCAGTCAGGACAACACCCACAACAAGCTGGGCATTCTCCCATCAATTACTAATCAAGAAAATGCCTTATAGCTAGATCTTATGTAGGCATTTCTGTGATATTCCCTCCTTTCGAGTGTGTCAAGTTTGCATTAACCTAGCCATCACTGTTGCTTATGTATTTTAAATTTTAAATGTCTGTCAAATATATCACTATACATATTTTCCCAGACTTTAGCTTGATTCTTCATTCTTCTCAGCACAACTTCTACATTGCAGAAGTCTTTTGAGTAACATAATATGATTTGACTATATTTGTTTAACTTCACTGCAAATATTCTGCCTCATCCCAATTTTCCTTTCACATTTGAGTATCTTAAATTATTTATCATATGTCTTATAGTGATTCCATAGTTTCAGGCCTCAAATATACACATTGTGCATTTTTAAAATCACTTTTAAGTTTTAATAGACAAGAGTAGATTTTTTTTACATGTTGATAAGTTTCCAGTCACATTTGTCAACAAAACTATCCTTTATACAAACATGTTCTTAGTCCATTAATTAAAAGTTAACTAGCTTTGGATATCTGGATATGTAGGCTTATTTCTTGACTCTTTTTCTACTTTATTCTATATGTCTGTGTTCATGAAAAATAAAGTTTGCAGTTTGAAGTATGGTAAGTAATAATATTGTCACCTATTTTGGCATTTTTTTCTCCATGTAGAATTGAATACTTAGCATTTGTTTAGTTTCGTTGGTCACATACAAATTGATTTTGGCATTATTGATTTTATCAATCCTTGAACAGAAGTTAGCTATTAATATATTTGTGTCTTCCTTAGTTTATTCTGCTGATACTTTATACTTTTTATTGTAAAAATAATTTTACACATTGGGTAAAATTAGTTCTTATGTTTTCCTTGCTTTCATTGGTTTATCTTCTAGTTATTTTTAAATGGATTCAGTCATTCTTATCTTGTCCAAATAATTCATTATCAGTGAACTCACTGTATGTCACTAAATACATTTTACATGGATTTTGGATTGTGAGGATTCTCTAAGCTCATTTATTTGTTTCAATCATTTTAGGAGTAACGTTTTGGGTTTACTATTTTTGATCATGTCACTTTATCATAGTAACAGTACCCTTTATTTCCCTGGTTGTTCTSGTTTGGATTTTGTGTGATATGTCAAATATAATTTGGGAAAACTGGCATGTTTCTTTCAGATAATAGGATGCTGTCAGGATCTCATCATTCACTATGATTTTGGTTATGTGATTGTAACTTACAGGCGTTCTTAGTTTGGTATGTTTCAGAATATGTACTTTTCTGGGTCTTCTATCAAATAATGTCAACATTTTTCAAATACTTTGTCTACAACTATTGGGGTGATCATGTGGCTTTGTCCTTCATTCCGCATTTTTAAAATGTGCTGGTTGTGGTAACTCATCTGTATTGTCATAGTGAATAGATTTAGATTAACCTAGGAAACAAACTTCTGAGCATAACTGTGGGACTCTTCTAAGAAGATACAGGCTGAGAAGGGAAGACCAGGAAATGTGTGATAAGGTCAAAATCTTTACAAGGATCCATATAAGAGGCTATTATATGAAGTATGTGTGGGAGGTATGTTTTATTCTTGCTCTGTATCTAATCATATGTGTTTGGACATTAATAAGCTTGTTCATGTGTATGAAAAGCACAACGGAGGATGCCAGGGCTCCTATTCTATCATCCCCTTAGATTATTCATTAGAGACAAAGTCTCTAATTGAACTTAAAGTGAAGCTTGTGGCCAGCAGGACTCAGCAATCCATTCTGCAGCCATATCTGGCTTTTGGTGTGAGGGCTGGAATCTCAGCCTGAAAAAAGGATAGTATCACTTTTTATCCAATTGTTTCTTTCTAATGATCCATTGGCTTCTAAAACAATAAATTGATACTAGGTGCAGGTTTTCTAGTCATTTGTTTTTGTATTTATTTATTTACTTATCTATTTATTTATTATTTGGTTTTTCTTTTCTGTTTTATTCTTATTGAGCTATATATTTTCTCCATTCACCTTTCTTACTCTCGCCTCCCCCTCTACCCTCTCCCATGTTCCCCATGCTCCCAAGTTACTCAGGAGATCTTATCATTTTCTACTTCCCATGTAGATTAGATCCATATATGTCTCTCTTAGGGTCCTCCTTGTTTATGTTCTCTGGGATTGTGTATTATAGGCTGTTTTTTCTTTGCTTTAAGTATAAATGCCACTTAAGAATAAGTACATATGATATTTGTCTTTCTTGGTCTGGGTTACCTCACTCAATATGATGTTTTCTAGATCTATGCATTTGCCTGCAAATTTCAAGATGCCATTGTTTTTTCTTTGCTGTGGTGTAGTACTCCATTGTGTAAATGTACCACATTTGTCTTATCCATCCTACAGTTGAGGAGCGTTTAAGTTGTTTTCAGGTTCTGGCTATGACAAAAAATGCTGCTGTGAACATAGTTGAGCACATGTCCTTGTGCAATTGAGCATCCTTTGGGTATATACCCAAAAGTGGTATTGCTTGGTTTTGAGGTAGGTTGTTTGTTAATTTTCATAGAAAATACCATACTGATATCCAAAGTGGGTGTACCATTTGCACTACCACCACATCCTCTCCAGCATAAATTGTCATAAGTGATTTTTATCTTGGCCATTCTTACACGTGTAAGATGGAATCTCAGAGTTGTCTTAATTTGCATTTCTCTGATGGCTAAGGATGTCGATCATTTCCTTAAGTGTCTTTCAGCCATTTTAGATTTCTCTGTTGAGTTCTCTGTTTAAGTCTATACTCTATGATTTCAAGTTTCTTGATCTTTGTACATTATGGAGATGAGCCCTTTCTCTTATGTGGGGTTGGTGAAGATCTTTTCCCATTATGTAAGCTGCCATTTTTTCTTGTTGACCATGTGTTTTGCTTTAAAGAATCTTCTCAGTTTCAGGAGGTCCCATTTATTGATGATTTCTCTCAGTGCCTGTGCAGCTGGGGTTATATTTAAGAAGTGCCAATGCGTTCAAGTTTACTTCCCACTTTTTCTTCTTGAGGTTCATTGTGGCTGGCTTTATGTTGAGGTCTTTGATTCATTTGGATTTGAGGTTTGTACATGGTGATAGGGATCTGTCTTCGTTGTTCTACATGTTGATATCCAGTTATGCTAGCACCATTTGTTGAATATGATTTCGTTTTTTCCATATTATACTTTTTACTTTGTTAAAAATCAGGTGGATTGATATCCAGGTTTTCAACTTGGTTCCATTGGTCTTCCTGTCTGTTTTTATGTCAATACCAGCTATTTTCAGTACTGTAGCTCTTTAGTAGAGTTTCAAGTCAGGAATTGTGATGCATCCAGAATTTCCTTTATTGTACGTGATACTGGTATAACATATGCCCATTTGGTAATAAATAATTATTTCATCTTTGCAACTTTTCACTGCATTTCTACAGGAAGCCTAAAATAGATATTTAAACTTTATCAGGAGTTTAAAGCAGTATTTTACACCAAATTTGAAAATTTATTCATTTACTTAAGTGCTGGAGAAGTGGTTTTTAACATGAGGGTTGCAGTTCCTTTGGTTGTCAACGATTATCAGAAAACAGTTACTTAACATCATTATTCATACCAGTAGCAAAATTACAATCATTAAGTAACAACAATAATTGTATGGATGGGGTTCACTGCAACATGAAGAACTGTGTAAAAGTGTTGAAACAGCAATATTAGGATGGTGGGAAGCCACTGCTTTCCATCATGCTGATAACCTTTAATCTCTTTGTGATTACCACATTGAAAACCAGGAATTGAAAATAAATAGATAAAAAAATTTAAAGTTTCAGTTTCCAAATGTGTTTACTTTAAAAAGTGTGATACTTTAAACAGTTTTAACTCTTGTATGCTAGCATTTTATTCTTTTGTTTTACAGAAGATATTATTACTGCAATATATCCTGATTATGGTTTGCCTAAGCTGTGCTCCTTGTTTCTCCCTTCCCATCCAGATCCACCCACTTTTAGCCTATCATTAGGGAAAAAATACAAAGCAAAACGAGCAACAATAAAAAACAGGCTTGTAAGAGATTATAATACACTATAAAACATAAAAAAAACTTTAGAATAGGACAAAACAAACATATTCAAGGAACACAACCCAAGAGAAAGTACAAGAAATAGATATAGTGGCAAGGACACACTCATTAGTAAACTCAAACATCCCCATAAAAAGGGGGAAGACATAATATATATGCAAAGAATCTGTAAGATAAATAAAGAGAAAATAATAAAATTTTAAAATATTGAATAATAGAGATGCAAATGAAAAGTAAAAGCCCTGACACCACAACTTAGGAGACAAGGAACCTCAAAAGAAGTCACTGAGTTCATTTTCAATTGGCCATCTACTGTGGAACATGATGCCTACACTTGTTTGATCACTTTATATGTTTTTTTTGCCAATATAATATTTTTGTTTCTCTAACTTTGTTACACCTTTGAGATTGGAGATATGATACCTTCTGCAGTTCTTTTATTATTCCAAACTCTTTTACTATCTTGGGTGTGGTGGTTTGCAAGACAATTGCACCCAAAGGTAGTGGCACAATTAGGAGGTATGGCCTTAGTGAAAAACGTGTAGCTTTGTTGGAGAAAGTGTGCCACTGTGGGCATGGACTTTAAGGTCTCTTCTGCTCAAGCTTCCCTCAGTGTGACTCTCAGATGACTTCCTGATGCCTGTAGCATATAGGACTCTCAGCTAGTTCTCCAGCAGTATGTCTGCCTGTTTGCTTCCATGGTCCACCTTAATAATAATGGGCTGAGCATCCCAATTGTAAGAGAGCCACCCCAATTAAATGTTTTCATTTTTAAGACTTGCTGTATTCATGGAGTCTCTTCACAGAAATTGAAACCCTAACTAAGACACTGTTTTTTTTATTTGTGTTTGTTTGTTTGTTTTTTATCTTTTTTTGTGAAGTTGAAATTGTCCTTTCAAGATCTGTGGAGAACTGTGTTAGAATATTTATTACGGGTGTGCCGCTAAATCTATAGACTGCTTTCTGTAGGTTGACCATTTAGACTGTACTAACCCTTTTGATCCATGAGCATGGTAAATCTTTCTGTTTCCTCATACATATTCAACTTCTTTGTTCAGTGTATTCAAGACTTTATCAAAAAAGATTTTAACTAATCCCAAGATAATATTTTAAAGCAATTGTGAAATGTGGTAGTACTCTGATTTCTTTCTGTTTATCATGTGTATATATAGTAATGCTACTAATTTTGAGGTACATCCCTTCCACTACTTTATCACAAAGACTTGCATAATGAAGGAGTATTGGGTTATAGCCAAGATATTGTCCTCCTCTAATGAGATAATTGTGTGATCTTGTTTTTTCTTTCTATTTATATAGTGAATTAAATTTATCAGTTTATGTGGTGAACCATCCCTGCATCTCTGGAACGAAGCCTAATTGATCTTGGTGGGTGATCTTTTTGAATATGTTGTTAGATTCTGTTTCAAGTATTTTATTAAGAATTTTTACAAGTATATTTATAGAAGGATCTGGTTTATAATTCTCCTCATTGTTGGTTATTAGTATGGTTAAGGTACCAGAGTGATTGTGGCCTCATAAAACAAAATGTCACTTCTGTTTCTATCTTATGAAATAATTTGAGGACTTTTGGCATTAAGTTTTATTATTAATTCTTCCATTTATTTTACATAACAATCACAGTTTTCTCTCCTTCCTCTCTTTTAGTTCCCTCCCCCCACCTTCTCTCTACACAACTGTCACCCCACAATATCTGGCAGAATCCTGTGCTAAAGCTGTCTGGCCTTGGGTTGTTATTTTTATTAAACTTTTTAATTCCAACTTTATTTCACTTAGGGTCAATTATGAACTATATATGTTTCTCTAAAACAAAACAAAAACATGAGGATATCCATAAACTCTCCTGGTATTTTTATTTTTCCAGAAAATTTACATTATTTTCAGATTGCTATTTCTATAACATACCATCAATTGTGAAGTTCAATATTAACATTTTTAATATAATAATATTGCTGTGGCAATTAAAACAATTAGTTTCAAGCTTATTTCTTTCACTGTCAGTTAATTTTCATGCCTCTGTATTGAAACACAAGTAAAACCTTGAAGGAATTTTTTGACTCGTAGTTTGAGCTTTCTACTTTTTATATGTACTGTAGCCCCTGTAGTAGCTGATGGTTATGTTTTATCTGCAGTTTTAGAAACAGCGAGTGAAGAATATTAATGCTAAGCTCATTTCCTTTTTGTGTTCCTTTTTTTCATTTAACTCATGGCATGATATTCCCCACCATTCTTTACATTCAACATATGTGTATGAGTATGTATGCTTCTTGCTGCTCTGTTTACAAACATGGGTTGATACACATATTTTCTTGTTATATCAACTGATAAATCCCAGAGTAATGTCCTTGTGGTGATGATAAACTTGTTTACTTCCCACCTGTTTTTAACACCAGTTTTCTGTAATAATTGCTAAGAAAAAGAAAGTGGTGTGGAATTGAAACATATATGTCTACAAATAAGCACAAATAAGCAAATGGGACTATGAAAACCAAACTTTTATGCAGCATTGATCCAAATTATATAGTTTATCCTCTCAGAGATTGGCATCAGACTCTGCCTGCTAGCTGAAAGCTGCAAATAGCACTCTACAGTATGGAGAGCAGATAAAACAAAGAATATTCAGTAAAATTTTTAAATGAAATATCTAAGAACAATAATGTCATCTTGTTAATCCAGGTTAATTTCTATGATGTAAGTTTTAAATATATGAATAGAGTTCTATTTGCATCTGTGATCTCAAAGTCTAGTCATGAAAACAGAGCCATACATAGGATGGAGAATCTAAAACATACTTGACTAATACCTGTTATTTTTTACAAATCCTGGGATTTTTAATCTTTCATTGTGTTTGTTACATAGGTAGGATAATTTCGAAGTGATTCTAATTCTGACTTGTTAAGAGTAGCATAAAGCATTCTTAAATGGTGATAATCAAATCTAAATGCTATAATTTCACCAATAACATCTAAAATATAGTAAACAAATGTTTGTCAAGAAAGCAATTGGAGAAAATATGAACTCTTTATAAACAAACAAACAAAAAACCAAGGAGTTAGAAGGAAACAAAATATAGGGTAGAAAAAAAATACAAAGTATCCTTAAGGAGATGTTTTTGCCCCAGCAATAGAAACTGTAACTAAGTCAACAACAAATGATATAAATTGAACATAATAAATGTTCTCCCATAAATCTCAGAGTTGAAGCCAAATCCAATAGACATGAAAATGCCTCAGTTTCAAACAAGTAACTCCAATGTAGCAAAATGTGAAGACAGTGTCTAAACATACTTATCAAAGGAACACAGTAAGAATGTATTTGTGGACCAAATGATGAAAATCATGAGCTAAGCATTCATCTTGGAAGACAGGTAAAGAACTATAAATGCAATGATAATAGAAAAAAATCCAAAAATATGTATTTGAGTACAACAGCAAAACAATTTTTGTTATTTGAAATATAAAAATCTATCAACTAAAGTCTCATGAGAGTGATAAATATAAAGCAGAAAGTCACAAATGCAATGAACTATGTTATTATAGCTATATCTCACCCCACATCAAAGAAGTATCTCCTGACAGAAGAGGTACGCTATTACAGGAAAGTACAACTTGTTGGGATTCAGATGGTCTCTGGTTACTTTCTCAGTTACAAAACCTGAAAGATATGTGCTTATGTGTCTGCAGAAAGCTGAAGTCGAGCATTAACATCTAAGGATCCCTGTATTTTAGGATAAACAATACTACCAGGACTGGTAAGTGATGAAAAAACACTTTAGATAAAAGGGTCAAAACACCATTTGTTCATGCTATGCCTGCAGTGCTATTTTCAGTAGCTAGTTAAAGTTAAACATCTGTATAACACACAAGAATTGTTCCTTTCTAAAGTGACCCCCAAAGTCTTGTGTCTTTATCTGCCATTGGCCTCTTCTCTAGGTCTCTGTGTTTTCCATGGTTGCCCTGGCTGACTTAGCAATTAGTCAAAATACAGAGAACAACTAATTGTGGGATGTGTAGACCCAATTAGTATATAAAAAACCCACTAATATCGAAGACTAATGGAACATTGATAAAAATGACAGAAATACTTTAAAATCTAGAGACATTAGAGACTGAGGAGACTTAAGAGCTTGCTTCAATACTGAGGGGACTTAAGAGGTGAGTGAACAGCCACACAGTAGGGCACCCCACTCTCTAGGACCTCCACAGTGGGAAAAAACCTAGGGTCCCTCCTTTAACTCCCTTGGCTTTTCTAGCCATCCAGCAGGAGGGTTTCCTGCAGATAGGCTTCCCCATTAACCAAGCCCATCTACCTGACCCTCCAAGCTACTAGCCCCACTGCATCCTACCCCCAAATTCTAATATCCTCCCGCAGCCTCGGTGGAACTCCGAAACACAGCTTGCTCCAATACTGAGGGGACTTAAGAGGTAAGTGATCAACCATATGGCATGACACCCCACTCTCTAGGACCTCCATAGTGGGACAAAACCCCGGGCCTCTCTTCCGACTACTGATTTTTGACACAGAAGCAGAAAAATATCAAATTGAAAAAAAACATAATTAACAAATGATGCTGGCATAACTGGATATCAACACGTAGAAGAATGAAAATAGACCCATATCTATCACCATGCACAAAACTCAAGTCCAAATGAATCAGACCTCAACATAAAGCCAGCCACACTGAATCTCATAGAAAAGAAAGTGGGAAATACACTAGAATGAATTGGCACATGAGACCACTTCCTTAATATAACCCCATCAGTACAGACACTATGAGAAAAAATTAATAAATTGGACCTCCTGAAACTTAAAAGCTGTGTAAAGCAAAGAACATGGTCAACAAGACAAAACGACAGCCTACAGAATGGGAAACGATCTTCACTAACCCCACATCAGAGGTCTGATCTCAAATACACAAAGAAATCAAGAAATTGGCCATCAAAAGAACAAATAATCCAATAAAAAATGGAGTACAGATCTAAACAGAGATTAACAACATTGATGACAACTTATGCTGGAGAGGTTGTAGGGTAAAGAGAACACTCTTGCATTGCTGGTGAGAATGGAAGCTGATCAGCCCCTTTAGATGTCACTATGGCTATCTCTCAGACAATTAGGAAACAACTTTCCTCAAGACCCAGTTCTACCACTTTTGGGTATATATCCAAAGGATGCTCAATAGTGCCACAAGGACATGTGCTCAACTATGTTCACAGCAGCATTGTTTGTCATAGCNGAAATAACCTAAATGCCCCTGACCTAAGAACGGATAAGGAAAATGTGGTACATTAACACAATGGAGTACTACACAGCTGAAAAAAAATTACCGGCACCTTGAATTTTGCAGGAAAATGGATGGAGCTAGAAAACATCATTTTAGTGAGGTAACCCAGACACAGAAAGACAAGTATCACTTGTACTCACTCGTAAGTGTTTTTTAAACATAAAGCAAAGAAAACCAGCCCACAAATCACAATCCCAAAGAACTTAAACAACAATGAGGATACTAAGAGAGACATATATAGATCTAATCTACATGGGAAGTAGAAAAAGGCAAGATCTCCTGACTATATTGGGAGCATGGAGAACTTGGGGGAGGACTGAAGGGGAAAGTAAAGGCAGGGAGGGGAGAAGGGAAATGTAGAGCTCAATAAAAATAAAAAAAAATCTAGAGACACAGAAAGTCTAAACACAAGTGAGATTGGTGAAGCTGTGTCTTCTAAGTATGACAATGATTATGCACTCTTGGAATCTCAAAATATAGATCCCTAAACAAGACTTGAGTAATTCTAACATCAGTTGACCCGCTAACATGGATGATGAAAACTCATAGAATTATATACCCTAGATGGATATCTACAAGAAATTTATGACTGCTGAGAGAATTAGCTTTTTCAAGGATGAACCCTTTGTTGGCTGATCAATACCATGTTGCCAGGCATGTTAGTGGGGCATCAAGATGGAGAGACTTTAGGTGTAGAAGAAGAAGAGAGAGAATGGTGATGATATAGCTACATTTTAATTAAATAAAAACTGATGTCTCTTTATATGTGGCATGTGAAGATTTATTAATGAACTATAAAATAGGAAATGTATAATATGGAGCCAATTCAGATACTAGAACATTTGTACTACAAATGTTAACATATTTGAAACCCTGATTTCATATTTGTCTGTCTCTTTATCGTGGTTAATTGTGAAATCAATTGACATGCTCACTGCTTTTGCTCTTCATATTTACGTCTAGTGCACCTTTTGCTCACACTCCCCCTCTGGTTCTCACTTCTGATTTCACTGAGTACAGTAAGACATTCCTTTTGGGGTTTTTCAGGGTTATAATCAAGAGCTTCTCATTTCAGCTGCACTTGACTTTTCTTCTGGGAATCTCCTGCCAGAATAAATCTCTCTCAGACTTGCTCAGTTTGCACAAGATGAGATTCAGAAATCTGCGTGATGAAACCTCCAGGGAAATTTTTCAGGAGTTTGGAAGTTGGTGGTCTAAAGTGGTGGATTAAATGTTCCTGCTTTCCTTCTTCATCATTTACACAGAGCATTAAGACAGACATGTGTATGTTTCTCAGAAGTTCCAAATAGGACCCACTGCTGTCTCCCAGAGCAATGATCCTGGCAAAGGACACTCAGATTGTCTTTTTAATCCCTTTCCTCTTATCTGTTTCAGTTTCTGTATTTTAAGGCACCTAAGGAAAGGAAAGAATTGAGTAGTCTTGCTTCTTTTGCTTAAATAAACACTTAAAAACATACATCAGATCCTCAGCTGAAGGAATATTGATACTCTGCTGATAAAGGGAGAATATCTATGAACACACAAGGAAAATTCATCAAGGATGAATTTATGTAACATCATCCTTAGAAACTTAACTACATTATGCTTTTGAGGGGCTAAATTCTTACAAGAAAAAAATGAGATTATTATTAAATTATGTAGCAAGAAGAATTTTGTTACTACCTATGTAAAAGTAATATCACATGACCTTGAAATATTTAAAATTGGATCACCAAATATTAGTAAAATGTCCAACTAAGTATAGCATGCAAAGCTTATGCCAATTTGAAATCATAATTCAATGTGTGATATTTTGTAAGATACTGCTTCTTTTCAGTGCTAGAATTCAAATCTAGAATCTCTCACAATAGACACGTGCTCTATAAATGAGCAAAATCTCTCCAGACACTGCACTCTGGCTTCAATATAACATTGACAAATAAGTCTTGTTTCTGTTTTATAGATGATATGACAACATTGAAGAACTAGAGCCATTTTGCCATGCAAATCATTTTGCCATTCTGTCTTAAAATGTATCCTATTCTAACTGTGTTGTCTATGGAATCAACCATACATCTATACTTTGGTTTTCTCTACATTGGTCATAGTTGATATCTCTTCTAGGACATAACATTTTTTCTGATTGGGCTGAGGATGCAGTGGATAAAGTATATGCGGTGTGTACATGAGGATCTGAATCGTATTGTAGAACCCTTTATCTGTGAAAGCTAGGCATGATGCTGAGCTCTTCTTATTCTAGTGCTAGAGAGATACAGATAGGTGAATCAATGAGACTTCCTGGTGGGTTCAGTGGCTAAATAAATTTGGACAGATCAAATCAACTCAGTCCTATGAAAAATGACACCTGGGGTTCATTTCCAGCTTTCAAACATACCTGCCAAAACATGTACACACACACACACACACACACACAGAGAGAGAGAGAGAGAGAGAAACAGATGTACACATGTGTATAGTCCACATCTACACAAAATATCTCCCTGAACTTACTCCTGAGGCAGAGACTTTTAGAGATTTGTTTCAGCACCATTCTTTCCTCTATCCACACTAACTATTGTAATGACATGTTCTCTTGGATTCTCCATAGTTGTGTATTAGGCGATAGAAATAAAACCTCTGCACTAACAATCCAATTGCAATGCCTTTATGTGAAGTGTGGTTTTTCAGGATTCTCATCTTTCAGGGTGTTTAGTGCAACCACCGGCTTCCTCTTCACATGAACTTTTCCTTGTAATGTATCAACTCCTGTAGTCTCTTTCTTGCCAGCACGGTCTACTGAGTCCAGACCTTAACAAAGGTATAATTATGACAGCATGAGCAAAATGATTTTATTAACAGATGACTGAAAAGGGAAAGTGAAGTGATCTATAGAAAGGGAATATGTTCTATAGGAATATGAATAATTAACTTTAAAAATGAATAAAGATGGAGTTTGTTGTTTTCTATTTTGGAAGGTAAAATTCAAGAATAGACAGCCAGTTCTTTGAGAAAATCAATAAAATAGACAAACCTTTATCCAAACTAGCCAAAAGGCAGAGAGAGAATATCCAAATTTACAAAATCAGAACTGAAAAGGACATAACAGACACAGAGGAAATGCAGAAAATTATTAGGTCATATTTTGAAAACCTGTGCTTCACTAAACTGGAAAACTTAAAGGAAATGAACAACGTCCTGGATAAATATCACTTACAAAAATTAAATCATGACCAGATAAGTAAATTAAACAGACCTATAACTGCTAATGAAATAGAAACAGTCATAAAATGTCTCCTAACAAAAAAGCCCAGAACCAAATGGTTTCAGTTCAGACTTCTATAAGATTTTTAAAGAAGAACTAATACCAATACTCCTCAAGTTGTTCCACACAATAGAAACAGAAGGAACATTGCCAAACTCTTTTTATAAGGCTACAGTTACCCTGATACCCAAACAACATAAAGATATTACTAAGAGATTACAGACCAAAATCAGTCATGAACATTTATGCAAAAATACTAAATAAAATATTGGCAAATCAAATCCAAGAACACATCAAAACCATTTTCCAGCATGATCAATTCAGCATCATCCCAAAGATTCAGGGATGCCATTCTCTTGGAGAACAATGTTTTTCCTGTCTCCCAGAAGTAGAAATTAGAGTTATATTTTTGTAGTTGGAAGTATGACGCAAAGGTTAACAGCATGTCCTCTCTTGTCAAAGGCCTTCATAGGCCCTGGTTCTCACATACACATAAATAAAAATAGAACGATTATTTTAAATACTCTTAAATGCTATTTTAAATTTTATATATGTGTATGTTTAAAAGTGGGATTGTGCATTTGTGAATACTGATGTCAGCTAAGTCTAAAGAGCTTTCTTGGAGCTTAAATCATAGGTGGTTTTCAGCTATCTGACGTGAATGCTGAGTGCCCTCAGTGTACTGCAGTTTGCTCCGTACATACGCATTTATGTATGCACCAAGCAGATATTATTGACACAAATCATTAAAAGGAACATATGGTGTCTAGGGAAACTTGTTGTAAGGCACTTTCTGACTACTTCTGATAAATACTAGCAAGAGCATAAATCTAAATTTCATAAGATTTCAGATTATTGTAAGAAAAATTAGTATCTGAGATCAATAAATAGAAATTAGCAATCAAATATTACTAACAAAATAATTAAGGACACACAAACTTATATCAGAAAATGACATTTTAATTACAAAAAGTAAAAATATATTAAGTTCATAAACTATACATGTATAGAGGGGAAATATTATACAAAATATTTGTGTATTCCTATGAAGCAATATTTTTCATTCTACTAAAAGTTAGACTTCTTAGACTTTAGTAGGAGATAATCATGGACTAGGTTACTACTATTAAGAGTGTTTCATATGTAAGATACTTTTATATTTAAATTATTTCAAGCTTAAATAATTGTAGTTAATTGATAGAGATAATCTTTTTATATTAACAAAGAGTATTTTATATAACATTGTACCTGTATGTGAAAATGTATATATGCAAAATTAATTTGAGTATCAAAAGCAATATCCTTGCTATTTATAAGATATCTATAATAGATAGTATAAAAACAAACCTTTTATGAATAATCAAGGATATTTTTTATACCCAAATGCACTTTATATCTCATTGTATATTGTATTGTAATAACATAAGATCTCTTTTTTCCCCACATGTATTCATCATGACTATTGTCCAGCTTTATAAACATCTTACATATAAGCCAGTATGCTTTTCTATATCCAGCAGGAAGTTGCAATTTTCTAAAAGCTGCCTTCTTAGGTAGTGAAGTGAATTGCTCTTATATATTCAGTCCCATTCTCTCCATGAAAACTGCTTTTCTGACTTATAGACCAAAGATAGGATTTCTCAAATTATTCACTTGAAGCTGTCCCATGTTTTCATGATCAAATTTGACCTAACACGGCTTCCATTTATCATGAACTTATAATGAGGGAGTCACCTCTTTATACCATTGGTTAATAAAGAAGCTGCTTGGGCCTATAGCAGTGCAGAGTATAGCCAGGCTCTAGAGAGAGAGAGAAAGAGAGAGTAGTAAAAGTCAGGAAAATGCCAAAAGAGACGGATGCCCAGGATCATTACCAGTAATGAGCCTCATTATGATGCACAAATTAACAGAAATAGGTCAATTTAAGGTATAAGAGCTAACTAGAAAGACGCTTAAGCTATTGGCAAAACTGTGATATAATTAATACAGTTTCTGTATAATTATTTGGGTCTCAGAAGCTGGGAAGGAATGAGCAGTCATCCACTAACAAGCTTACTTATAACAAGTTTAACTTATTCAGACAAGTATGTCTTTAGAAGGAAGTGATTGAGTCTCAGCAAATCCCAGAGGTCACACTTGAGAATATCTGAGGCTCTCACACCATGTCCATAAAAGGTAATTGTTGTGCCTCATAAGACATAGGTATCAAATCCACTCAGTGAGGTTGATTCTATATTTAATTTATTTGCAGTAGCAACCTGAATCTATAAACCATCCCTGCTCTGTGGTACATTCCCATTAACAATACCATTTCATTTTTTTCTTTTTTTTTAATTTTTGATAAAAATTTCCAACACCTCCCCTCCTCCTATTCCCTCGACTCTCCCCATTTCCCATCTCCCTCCTGTTCCAGTCCAAAGAGCTGTCAGGGTTCCCTGCCCTGTGGGAAGTACAAGGAACTCCCCCTCCCCCCAGGTCTAGGAAGGTGAGCATCCAAACAGACTTGGCTCCCACATAGACAGTACATGCAGTAGAATCAAAACCCAGTGCCATTGTTCTTGGCTTCTCAGTCAGCCCTCATT
>LOEQ01013451.1:9958-32778 GCA_001685075.1 Bramus lutescens | reverse complement strand
AATAGAGGCCACAAAGGCAGCCCTCCTCCCCCAGCAGCCTCCCTGATCTTTTCCTAGTGGACGCTTCACGCCTGTGTAGTTCTAATTTATGTCAACCAGAAATCAAAGGCATTCCATGAGGCTTTGGTCATAGGACATTGGAGTGGACCTTTCACAGTCTATTTATGTCTAGTCCTTGAATAACAGGGTCCATACGCCTTCCAGACACCTCTAGTGGCCCAGGAGACGGCAGCAGCAGAAGGCAGCTACCTGCCTAATGGTGATGGGTGGTGTGTGTGGGGGGGCAAGGTGGAGTGGCCTAAGGTATAAACTGGAGTACATTTTCTCCTAGTTTATAACTCTGCAGGAACATAAGAAGTAAGCATTTTAAGTGAAAGCTTTGCCAAGAGTGGCTCTCTCAATAACGCTCTTTAATGATACCCCAGACGCTGGCATTTTCAAATCAAATGAACAGTGTGTAAAATTAGTTCTGCATGAAGTTAAAAAAAAAATAGAAAGTGAAAGGGAGCTTTTAAAAGCTCCAGCATTTCTCCATCCAACTGCTTTTCACAAGGGTTTGGCATTTGGGAATTGCTACGTTTATGATGTTATTCACTGCTCATAATTCAGGCCTGTGTCTCCAAACTTTGGTATTAACACACACTGCAGAGGTTTCCCAAGCCAGCCAAGTTGCCTCTGGCGAGGTCTCCTTTTCCAGCCAATGCCATTCCATTGCGCCCTCTCTCTTCTCATCAACCTTGTTACCCCAAACCTTTTTCATTAACCTTGAACATTGCATTTCCATTTGCCCTACAGCTTTCCCATGCGTTTTTTTTCCCTTTCAGTTTTGTTCTCTATCCAAATTGCCTTGTAAGAAATAAGGAAAATATCATAAGAAACAGATCTCTAAAGTTTAGAATTCACTGAAGTCGTGAAAACGATTTCTATGAACAAAGTCACCACTGACTGTTTATGGCTGTGGAAGCTAGAATAAGCACATTGCTTTTATTTCAGTCCCATCGATTACTTACGTACTTTTAACTAAGTCACTAAATAAATGTGAGTCAAACTGATAGGTGATTTCAGGTCAGCTCTAATTCCCAAGGTCAAGTAAGTCTTTGAACAGTGACTAAGAGTATAAGCTCCCCCCCAATTCATCAAAGCAGTCTCACACAGTGTTTTCTTCTCTTGGTTTTTACAATGCATTAAAGTTTAGGAGATTATGTGGCGTCAGCTTCAAAACCTTTTAACATGCTTATCCATCCAGTCATCGGAAAAGCTACTCAGAGCCTTCTTAATGCACTTCCTAACTTTACAGCTGCGTGGGGAAGGCTCCAGTGGTTGGAGGGCTGGGGGACGCCTCCCCAGGACTCAGCAGTGTTGCAGCCAAACAAATTTACTGCAAATCTACTTAGACATTGATAATCTGTGTACATGCTTTTTCAGCTGCAAAGAATATGTTTAATGCTTTGCATCTGGGGGTCAGGAGAGGAGATAGAGATATTGAGATTTTCCTACAAGAAATAAAAGACAGTTTGTTATGATTCTTATAACCTCTTAGAAGCAGAAGTAGGGGAAAGTACAAGTTTGGCTAAATATAGCCTCCAAATTAATTATAAATAGTACCGAATGAAACCTATATATGAAAGAAAACGCAACTATATTCTACCAAGTCTATCTTTTCTTGAGACTGGGTCTCACTATGTAACCCTGGATGACTTGGAACCAGAGTCTATGCCTCATCTCTGTCCCCCCCCACCTCAGTTCTGGGACTAAAGGAAGTCACTCCAATACTCAGCTGACTTCACGATTTCTAAGGACCAGAGAACTCCAGAACATGATGGAGAGACTTACAAACTCACTGACATGTCTCCCCAGCCCAGGGATCCTGTTGGCCACATGCTTGGCCAGGTGTCTAACTGTGTAATGATGAAGTCTCTTGGCCCTTGGCTGGCTCCAGATTTTGTGCCAAACAAGGTAGGGATTGCTAACTAATGACCTTTGTTAGTGGTTTAGCAGGACTGGCTGAGCTATAGCCACACAATGGTATGCACCACTTTGGTTGTTTGATATTTTGTAGGCATGATGACCAATGTTGGGGACACACAGCAGATATCCATGCCTTGGCCCTGCTTTTATTGTTTCTTATTTCCACTCCTGTTTGCCTTTATTTCTCCTTGCTAGTTTCTCTACCCACATCAGTGTCTTATGTTCATTTCTTCATCTCTGTGCCTGAGCAGAAGGGTTAGGAACTTTACTCAAATGCAGTGTTCCATGGAGACACATTTTTTTTTATCAGTGATATGTGTAGAAAGTGTGATTATTGGTATCTTTCTATAGAACACAGAAGTTTAGATGTGAGAAAACTACAAAGGTATCTTCTATAGTTTGAGTATTTTATTTCCTCTTTAAATATGCTTCCAAAATGTGATGTGATGTGTGTGTATTATATTCATAAACTCACATACCACTGTATAGTACAAGTTACTATGTCATTAAAAAGAACAATAATTCAGGGTATTTTATATATGACTGACATTATCCTAAGTACATTATATTCATTAATTTGTTTAAATGTTCACAATTCTACAAGATGGGTGCTCGGACAATACTCATTTCACAAATGCTACAAGAAGCTGTGCTCAGGATTACTCTGCTACTAAGTGTGTAAGCCCATATCTGAACCCACGCTCTGGCTTCAGAGGACACTCCCCTTATTATCAGAGTGTGTAAGCCCATATCTGAACCCACACTCTGGCTTCAGAGGACACTCCCCTTATTATGGGCTACTTTTCTCCTCCATGCAAATCTTTCTTTGGGTCTTGATGAGAATTTAAAGCTGGATGACATAAAGCAAAATTGGAAATCTGAAAGACTACTTTAGTTTGGATTTTCCATCCAACTTTCTGTTCAATACTTTGCTTGCATGTCGTGTGTGGCTTGGGAATGTCTTCTGCTCTCATTGAACCCCTCATGTTTGGCTCTGAGCAGACTTGAGTCTCAGGAAGCCAGACAGCAAGACTGAGCTCCTTGGGCTGGGCTGAACTGCAGCAGGCTATGGCCAGACGGTACTGTGTCAGAGGCAAGAGACTCACAGAGCCGTCCTCTGTTTGAGAAACGATGCAGAATCGAACACAGAATAGACTGCAACCCTTAGGGACACCACCAATTGCTACGACCTCTCTATCTCATTTTGCAGTAATTTGCGCTTTTATTTAGTCTTTTTTAAAGTTCAGAATTCTTAAACTTAAAGTCAACAAAATGCTGCTTAGCCTATGGGATGGAATAGTGTTCTAAACTAAGAAACAAGAACATAAATGGTTGTAATTTGTATCTGAACATGAAGCTGATTTTCAAGGTACAAAATATAAAGAGGACAGGCTAGAAAGAGTGGCTCTAAATGTGTTCACTTTGGAGTCCTTGGTTGAGATGGCATTTATGTGGTATGGCTTTTTGGTGGATGCTGAGGAGCTTGCCTATTACTGTTTTGCGTTTCCAGAGATCTCTGCCTATCGTGGACCCTTTAACTGTAAAGTGACAAGGTTAGCATCAGAATTCTCTTAGCCAGTGATGAGTGTTGAGGAGGACTTGCTCTGGTGGGTCTCAGTGCTGTTGCTAAGATACAAAGCCAGTAGCTTTCTGCACTGGGCTAATATACAATACAGTCTCTAGACCATAACCAGCAAAGGTCTAGAGCAGTTGATATTTTAAAACCTTGGAAACAGCAATTAGATCTATTGTCAAAAATGACAAAGCACACAATGGATTTGGACCGCTGTTATCTTTGCCCCAGATTTGTCTACACTTAGAAAATGTAGACAAATACATGGCCTTTGAGCAACATGTTTGTCTAATATCAATTCCTGTGATGGATTTGTCTCCACTCATCATTGGAGAAGTGGCACAGACATGTAAGCTGGAAGAAGATGCCAGCACTTTGTTAGAGCACATCTCGAGACACACCTTTTCAAAGCAAGCTGCCTCTTCGCTAAAGGCTGCCTCTGGCATGTTTAAGAAATGTTGGAATCAGATGTCAAAGACTTTGGGTACAGAGCCTTGTTCAGGTGTCTGAGATTTCTCAGCCTTTATTTGGCATTGCAAATAAAGAACTAATTCTTTCATTTGTTATAGGGAAATCATGGAAGCTGCAAAGGAGAGAACATCTGCTCAGGGCTGAGTGGGATGCACAGATGCTCTCCATTTCCTTCTCCATCTTGTTAAGTGCAGTCCCATTCCTAAACTCATGCTCAGTCCCTGACAACGGACGGCTCCATGGCACTTTGGCTGGGCCTCTGGGGACATTTCACAGCTTGCGATAGGAGAGACAACCTGATGTGCAGGGCGACACAGACTGGCTCCTTCTTGCCTCCAATGGCCAGAACACATATGTGTGCAGAAATGGAATGAACACTTATGAAAAGCCAATTTGACACTTTGCTGTTACAGGAAACTTAAACTCTAGAATTTCATTTGTTAAGCTGTATAAATCGCAGTTTGCAGCAGCCTCTTAAATTCTGCTCTGTGAATTTAGGGATAGGAAGCTAAATTCTACGATGATACCACGTGATTGCCTCCTCTCCTTTAAGTACAAAAATCCATCATTAATAAGAAATACAAAAATAATTCCTGAATACTTTAGCAAATCAGGGCAAAAACGACATGGCTGGCAGTGTGCATGGGCATGTAGGAAGAGAATATGGTGTTAAGCTAGTTACTATAGCAACTACAGGCAGAAAACAAACAAGTCCATCTTACTTTATCACATCTCATCAGTCCCAAGTATCTCAGGGATTTGCTGCTCTGCGCAATCAGGGTGGCTCCTTGATCTGTGATTTCTTTACACCATCCAACATCCACCGTCTCTATGGTCACGCTGTATCGCCCAATGGCGATCAGTGCTGCCGGGAGGAACAGAGAAAGCCTTTACATTAGCAGTGTTAGGGACCTACCTCCCACCCATGATTGACTAGGGCTCATCTCCTCACTGAATCTGTTCCTGAAATATTGTGTGCAAATGAATGTTTTATAAACTAAATTAAATTTGAAATGCTTTAAGAAAGCTTGCCCTATGACCAACCTTGTGTGCGGTGAATAATCATTCTGTAATTTCCCGTGCATTGAATACAGTCTTTACCAGTTCACTCACCTCAAGGTCACCTATACTTTCAAGCATTCATATTTGTAGGAGAAATAAATACAAGTAAATTATAGATGGAGCATTATAAAAGTCCAAGAGCTATCTAAATTTTATTCAAGATAACTCTAATACTTTTGAAAAGAAAAAAACCCAACCACATAAACACCATTTTGAGGTGTGTTATATTACATGCAAATTTCTTTTTGAATCAGTATAATTTTTTCCATCTGTTCATTACTTGTAAAATGTAAGAACATATAATACTTTTCACATTAGTTCTTCTTGGGCTGTTGGGAATTAAGAGTATATTATACATATAGTAGAATTTAATTGTTACCAGGCTAGAGTGCAGCAAAGGGAATGTATTTGTTGTGGCAAATTTCCTTTCCATATCAGAAATCTTTCTATTCGTTTATAAAAAGAGCCTGCCATCTGAAAACCATGACATTATTTCTGATGTTTTTGGTTCTTTATCCCTGCACCAGTTCTAAAATGCAGATGTCTATACTAGAGTCTCAGAGGCACTTTAGTTACCCCTGAAAAGCTCCACAACCCACCACCCTGCTGGAGCCACCAATCAGCAAACAGGGCTCTCTCCAGGGACTTGTATGTAGTTTGATAGGTGAATATGGCTCTAACATTTATGAAGCATAGAAAACAGATTTTAATACTTGCAGCCAGAATAATGTTAAGATGTATTATCTGTGAATGAAAACCTTGATGCCAATGCCACAGACATTAAAGGAAAAGAGAAATTGTTTACTAGTTATTTCCTTATCTCGATGACGTGGTTTGATTTCTGGAACCACAGAGGTGGGAGGTATTTTCTAAACTGCTGACTACATTTAGAAAGGAAGAATAAACTTCTCATGTAAATAATACAACCCAGGAAATATCTCTTGGCAAAACTCGGTAACCATCTCAGTGATTTAAAAAAAAAAAAAAACCAAGACAAAAAAACTATTATACCCATACCCAAGGGTTCCTGTAACAAAGTACTTACAGGAAGCCAATGTTTATAGAACAACAATCACGATCCCAGTGTTTTCAATTAAATATACCACAGAGATTTTTCTTAAGTTCCTCCCAACACCGGTATTCATTAACACTTTCCAATTGCTTGCATGCATGTAACAGTAGTAGCAGCAGAAAGGATATCCTACACTAATCCCACTGGTGTCTCTGACTGAAGAAAACTGTTCTAACATGGACCGTGGTCCCACAGGGATGCAGGAGACTGAAGGTGTGAGAGCAGGAGAGCTGATCCCTAACCCCAGGCAGTGGCATGGGTGAGGGAAAGATGCCCCCCCACCTCTTGCTACCTATGGCAGGCCAGAGAGCTGGCCCCAGGGTCACCAGAGTGCCAGAGCTTACCCTGCCCCACACCAGCTACAACACACAAGAGAGCAGGCCCTGCACCTCACGTGGGCAGCACACTGGAGCTGGCCCTGCCCCCTCATATGCCCCTGCACTGAGTGTGGGTGACCTGGATCTGAGGTCCGTTGAGCAGGAGAATCAGCCCTGCTCTCTGCTTCAGGCTGCACTGGTAAGGTGGCTGAGGCAGTGCTGAAAAGCTCACTCAGAGTAGTGACAAGGAGGGAAAGCTGGCAGGTGACCAACCTAGCTGCCACCCAGGCCCAGAACCAGGGCTATGAGTTTGCCCACCTAACACCCTACGAACTGCTGGTTCACAGGAAGAGGATGAACCTACAGATCCAAACCTGCAAGGTATCCAAGAGGAGCCCCAGGGAGAGCCCATTATTAGGGCTGTAGCAGGAACCAGAGGCCTAGGGCCAGACCAATGACTCCAATGATTCCTGATAATGAATACTTGAAAGTCAAGACGAACAGACAGACTCAAGGTAACCCGTGTGACACAAATGAGCAGCACTACAGCTTCCACGACAAGGCGCTTCTCCTTTCTGCTTCTTGTTACGCTTGCTCTTTGGGTTTGTTTTTTATTTTTGTTTTTTAAATTCTGTGGGATTTTTCGGGTTGTGGGGGGGTTGCTGCAAGGGCAGAGTTCAGATCCGAGGGGACAGGGAGATAAGTGGGATTGGAATGCATGATGTGAAATCCACAAAGAATCAATAAAAGTTAACAGAATAAACCAAAACTGATTTTCTCTGGTATTGGCATCACTTTATTGGCTAACGGTATTCTGAAGATTGCCTCTGCTTAGGGAAGTAGGAGGTGCTTGAACGCCATCCCTCCCAGCACAGCCTGTGCCTACTGTGCTGTTTACAAGATGGAAATGCACAAGTTGAGGGAGGCCCAAGGTCAGAAGATTGTGAACAGCTGTTTCTCTGAGACTTGAGCTAGAACACAAGAGTCCTGAACTATTCAGAAGAGGGTAAATCAAACGATACAAGGCACTTTCACAGGCTGCCATACAAGCAAATAACGAGACCATGGCAGCTGCTGACCTGGTTTGAGAGTCACTTGTGTCTGGAGTTTTACTTTGCTTTTTTCTCCCTTGTCCAAATTAAATTATATAATAAAGGCAGCAACTGTGGGTAAATCAGGGCATTTAGTTCTGGTTTTGGCCTTGCTCTATTTCCTTAAGTTAGGCTTCAACTTCATTATTCTGACATAGTTCATTTCTTCAGTGAACCTCATGAGTGCTAAAGCATTTCTACCAACAGATTATAGGCTACCTTCCATAACTCAGGTTCTGGACTAAGGATTTCTGGCTAAGTATCTGGTTTAACCCTCACAGTAAGCCTGTGGAGTCTTCTTATTACCACCTCAGAGATCAGCAAATCAAGTCACCTAGACATTGAATAACTTTCATAATGTATCAAAATGGTAATGGTAGGAACAGGATGTGAAGATGGGAGCCAGCACCTAGTCCTGTCTACTATCAGATATGTCCATTAGAACCACAGGGCATGATGTCATTCTAACGGGTACCATCCCAGTGGTGGAACTACCCTGTGACGTACTGAGCCTAGGAGCTGGGGATACAGACAGAGCTCAAGGCTGGTTTAGTGAGCGTGAGGGTGAGGTTGAGTAGCCAAGAATAACTAAGTAAGCAGTCACAGCACCATGTTTATCCATCTCTATCCTTACTTCCTCCTCATTTTCCGTATCTCTTGTGACCAGAGTCACCGCCCAGTCATTTATTTCTCCTGCGTACAGCTTTTACTTATTTAACGGCCTACCTCTCACAGTGGAGTAATGGCCACTCTGCAGTGCAGTATGCCTAGTACCCAGCACGTGCCTGGCACAGAGCAGGCTCGTAAACATGCTATAAATATGCAAGGGACCCTCTCTGGGGGAACGACAGAGAAGCCTTCAAAGAAGAGGTCAGCAGGGTCTTAAAAGAGCCAAGAGTTCTCTGGAGAAACAAAGGCAGGTGCAATGGCAGGAATGCTGGATGGGAAAGCAGCCTGTCCAAGGGTTGAGGGATGAAAAGGGACAGCACGCAGGTAAGCCTATGCGGCTACGCATAAACACACTCAAAGTGGCAAGAGGCACTGTAGAAACATTCTGTGAATAATGACGGATGCTGTGTGTGGCAAGACATAAAGCATGCAGAGCAGGGTCCTCAACAGCAGGAAGCTAGTCTCAAACATACAGCTCAAAACAAGCAAAGTCTAACAAGTGTTCTACAGAGGGCAGACTGGTCACTATAGGAATCAGTAACGACAAGATGCATGTGCTGTTGGGAAACCAGCTGGACATGCATTCCCAAATGGAACTCTCCTTAATCCCTCCAGGAGCCTTGTAGGACAATGAGCATTTTAGAGAAAAAGAACTCATGTTAAGTGGTTCACAAAGGCTGGCTCTACCCAAGAGGTACAACCTCCTCACATGCTGAAGTCAGTTTCAGTCGGTTGGGATGGAGACTGAGCCTACTCTCTTCATCACTATCCAAGACCTAAATATTACAGCTTACGGATGGCCAAGTTTTTAGCTCTGTTGATAGCACTGGCTCAATGGAAAAACCTGATTACTATATATATGTATATATAAATGTATCTCTCTTAAGATATATAGCGCCTTTGACAACTTCTTCATTGTAGTTCATGAGCTAGCTGTGAAAATGTAATATAATATAACTTTAGGTTCACCTCTAGCCACTGTATTTAGTAGATACCTGACCTCACGGTGATATTTAACTTTTGTGAAACACAGCTTCTTCATCCAGATAATACAGATATTGACTGTATGTCTCATCTACTTCACAGGTTCAAATGAGATAACGCATGTAAGGACTTTTTGCTACATAAATGTCACAGCTTGTTTGGTGTTTCTGCAAACCATACTACTGAGCAGTTGATACGAAATGGGAAGGCCTGACTCTGGCTGGGTGGTGCAGTTCTGAAATGCAAGCTGCTTGAGAGGCTTGGTCAGGAAGGCTGTACGCTCAGCCTGGCCTGGCCACATGGTTCATGGCTAGCCTGGACAACTTTGGGAGAGACTACCTCAATACCGAAAAGGCTGAAGCTATAGCTCAGTGACAGTGCGCTTGCTTGGAGTGAGTGAGGCTCTAGGCTCTAGTTCCCATGCCACAAACAACGTCGTGAGGCTAGACAAACGGAAGGCTCCGAGAGCATTGTGTTCAGGCTCTGCGTCGCTGTGTAGTCCTCGAATGGCACACTCTCTACTGCTGATCATGGATGTGGAAATTGCACCTGTGTTCAGAGAACTGTAAATGTAAATATGTGACTGCTATTTATACCAGGGGCTGGTGACATACTACAACAGTATTTGTACTGTTGAAAAAATATGCAATACTAACTCCCTAATTCCAAGGAAATTTCAATACTTTTTTAATGTGCTAAATCCAACTAGTCAGGAAAGTTACATTCTAAGAAATTTACACAAATTATTAAGAATTGTTCAGTAATGTCTATGTTCACAAAGACTAAACATTAACCTACATACCCAGAGGTATATAGACAGCTGACAGATGACTGCAAGACTGAAGTACATATGCACTTAATTTTGATGAAGAAATTCCACTTTGAGGGTTCTACCTTGAAAATATAGTTCTGATAATAAAAAAAAAATCTACCTCTGCCTCCCAAGTGCTGGGACTAAAGGCGTGAGCCACCACCGCCCAGCAAATACCTCTTTTATTTTTTGGATTTTCTGAACTATTGTAGTACTTTACATCATTTCCAAAATAAAAATCAATATGGAGACCTCAGAGGAATACTGTCACAAATGAGTCCAACTGTACTGAGAATGAACAGCATAACCCAGGTGAATTACACAGCTACAATAAACGGGACGAGAGTTAAGAAATAGTTTGCTTTGGATATTAAGACCATGAGCTAGCAATCCAATAACTACTTTCTGTGTGATCTAGGACTGGAAATTATGACAGGCAGTCTTTTTACTGTTAAAGCAAGGAGTTACAAATAGGGATAGCTGGAAGATGTTTATAATGAAGCTCCTTGCGTTGAACCGGAATCTGAGTTATCAGGATGAACTCGCGCTTTCAGAATAGGTGATAAGCAAGGTGGATGAGTATGCCTGCTTTAGCAAGGATGTGCATATCCTTGGTACTTCTTGCTGGGAGGGCTTAGGAGCTACTGTTATTGTCTGAATACCATTCATCAATCAAAAGGATAAAGTATCTAATTAGAGAGAACAGCTATGGTCAAAGCTGGAACAAGATGAGCACAAAAATAAACACAACAGTGTTGACTAATGATTTCTAAAAAATATATCTATAAATCCATAGATATAAACAAATAGGCATAGATGAACAGTCCATCCATACAGAAGAATTGCATTTAAATAATGTAAATCAATGAGAGAAATAAAGAAATATTATTAGGCAAAGACTACAGCAATAATCATAGGCATGACACACCAACAGATACACAAACCAGTTAGTTACACTGTATAAGAACAAAATACTGGAGTAGTGACAAAGGTAGTTATCATTTACAAAAGGAAAAAACTAACTTTGCGGTGGGTAGTAGATCCAGAAGACAGAGCCTTAAACAATGATCCACGTGAACTTAACTATGTATAACACACATTTGTGTCTCCTGATCATTTCTTCTGTATTCCTGAAAAGTAAACAATCGCTATCTAATCATAAGAAAACATGGGGCTGGAGAGATGGCTCAGTGGTTAACAGCATTGGCTGCTCTTTCAGAGGTCCTGAGTTCAATTCCCAGCAACCACATGGTNGAGATCTGGCGCCCTCTTCTGGCCTGCAGGCATACATGGAAGCAGAATATTGTACACATAATAAATAAATCTTTAAAAGAAAAATCACACTGTGACCAGGTGAGATTGCTTGGCAAGTACAGGTGCTTGCTTTGTAATCCTGGCAATCTGAATTTGATTCCTCGAGGCCTTGCAAAGGCAAAAGAAAAGAACCAACACCAGAAAGCTGTTCTTCTACATCTACATGTGTGCTGGCATGCACACCTACACACACACCTCACACAATAATAATAATATAATAATGATGATAGACAACAACAAAAGTAAACATCGCAACGCAGAAGCCCAAACGAGAAACATTTTACAAATGAACTCAGCAGTATTTATTCATCTAAAGGGCCAGAGAAGTAGAAATAAAATCCCAAACAAAGAAACAACAAAGATGAGCATATGGCCACCAACCAGAGGAGACTAAGGATTTTATGACAACTAAGTATAATGCAGAATACGAAACTGGATCCAGTGCCAGACACGGAGATTAGCTTTAAAAGCACTAAGACTGTGGCTAGAGAGATGGCTCAGCAGCTAAGAGCGCTGGCTGTTCTTCCCGAGGACCAGGGTTCAATTCCCAGCACTCACATGGCAGCTCACTACTGTCTGTAACTCTAGCTCCAAGGGACCCGACACCCTCACACACAGACATACATGCAGGCAAAGCACCGATGCACGTAAAATAGAGATAAATAAATCGTTTCTAAAAACCAGTAAGATTTAGACAGCTTTAGCTCATATTCTTTTCAACATTAGTTCTCCAGTTTTACCTCTTACAGCTGTATCTGTCATCAACATTAGTGACATCTGGGTGAATGAATACTATTTTGAAAGTTTTTGTAAAATTACTATTTGTTTCAAAATAATAAGTTACAGCATGAACAAATGAACGAAGGACAACAACTGGAGGAACTAAGTGACAGTGGTGTTATTTCCACAGCGAAAGATCTGCTACATAAATGTTAGGACTAAAAATACATCTTCCCTCACGGGAGGAGGATGAGTCATACGAGCACGCTAACAAGGGCCCTGCAGATGCTGCACATCCTTCCCAGCTCTTTCTCCTGCTACAGAGCTGGGCGCTTCTAATAAAATCAGAAATGTCCTCATGCTTGAAAGGATAGGGGTTAAAATTTAACAGCAGGATTAACATCTTTCATGTAATACTTGCATAAAAGCCATTTGTAAAGAAATTTCTTGGCATACTTACAAAGAGATAAATATGAAAAAGTGCATGTCTCTGTAGATGTCGCAGAGGCTACAGGAACAAAGAAATGACACTTTCAGGGACATTTGGTGCTGTGTTGCCAGTCCCTGACAAGACTCCCCCACCCACAGGGACTACAGTTCACCCTTGCCACCCAGAAGAGTCACAGTCTCCTACTCAAAGCACAGATGCCCAAGTGCCACCCTAGAGGGTCCGATTTAGAAGTTGCAACAGCTTCTTGGATCCTGGTATGCAGCTGAGGGCTGAGAGCCACTGGACAGACTGACCTACAACTCCAGCAAAGTCAGTCAATTAAAAACAAAGCGCTCACTTTGTCGGATGTAAATAGCACCCATGTTTTGACACAGTAATACAATGTGTCCTCTCGCATGGCAGCGACTGGTTTATGATTCAACACTTCCTAATCGCTTACATCTTGTCTACCTTATGCACTGCTGTAGTCTTAGTAGCTTAGCAGACACTGTCTGTACTAAAAGACAAGTTTTGCTGAGTCTGCTTTTATAAATATATATACTTTTTACTCCCTTGCACCTACTTTCAAACACAGCATGTAGCAGGGTTTTCCGTGTCTTACAATTGTGCATCAATGCACCTGTCTGTCTTTAAATAGGTTCTGAGCACTTTGGGGCATTGAACTGGACTATTTAGGAGCAGTGAATCTCTGAAAATAAAATTTTAAAACTTAAATTATTTTTCATAGCTATTAAGCAAATGTAGGAAGTTTTCACATGAGAAACTGCGTGGCAGTCCTGGTCCTTCCCCAGCAGGGAGAAGGTTCATCCTAACTTCTCCATCAGTGGATTGGCCACTGTAAGAATCTATACAAACAGAATTAGACAACAGTACATTCTGGCTATCTAGCTGCTCATTATGTTTGTGAGGTACTGCCACATAGCTGTGAACGCTAAGATGGTATGTTCACATCACATTCCCTCCAGTGTATATAAAGGGTCTAGTTTCTTCACACCGTTGACACTGTTTAACAAATGCGCCCCGACTGTAGCACTCCAGTGGGCACACGGTGGGTGTGAATTGTCATTTCCCTGGGAGGAATGAATTTGTGCATATTTTCACCATATATAGGATGTTTTTAAATCCTTAATAGATACACATCGATATCAATTAGGTTAAATAAGAAGAAGGGAAGGCAGATGGTAACTTTTCAATGATTAGGCTACACAAAAGAATAATCTAAGTAAGAAAGAATTTTCAATGCAATTTGAACGAAATTATTGGTAAAATAGACTTCTGCTTTCTGAAACACAAATCTTAGAACAGGAGAATGAAAGGGGAGAGTGAGAAAAGATACAGAGAACACCCCAAAGCTGTGGAATATACTTTGGTTAGGGAACCAAGATCTTTGCAAGTCAAGTACAAAAAAATCCATATAATAAGACAAACTGCCCGACAATTGTGGCTAACACTGGAATCTGAAAACAAAACTGTCCCCCATTTTAACAATGCTGCACCTTGAGCCATCAATTTTACATAGCTGTGTGTGGAGTTCAGAGCAGCAACGTACAAGCATGGCTCATGGAGGAAAGCCTGCTGAGGCCTCTAACTTCCACGGCAAGGCATTCTCCTGCCCTTCACATCCTGACACAGAGATGCAAGAATTATTGATAGGTTGTATCTACTTTCTTTCCTTTCAGGTAAACAAGTTGGTAAAAAGAATAAGTTCAAGAGATTTTTCTTAAAAAAAAAAAGTCTTTTAATGCATGAGAGAAGGATTAGCGCTACCCTTTGATTCATGTACATACATCGTTTCCCTGGTAGAAACATACAAATATGGCTGTGTGTGTGGTCTGTATACCTGACTTTCAGGATGTAGTGAAGTGAGGGTATATGCAGATGCCAGTCTGACGCCCTGCCCTGCGCTCCACTGGAGGTGTGTCGTGGATAACAAACCTTTGCAAGGATCTCAACTCCTCTGACAATCCGCTATTGCATTTTAGAATTCAAAATAAAGTAGAAAAAAAGAGCGTTACTACTCTAACATTAGCAGAGATTGTAAAATCCCTGCTTCAATAATTCTGCTTTATTCCAACCTGCATAAATACATATATCAAAGAATTACATGGCCTTTTCAAAATCTTGACATTACACTAGATTTCTTCACTTTATGAGAAGTGAATTTAGGTTTAGAGTATGTTAATTCACTAATACGGATAAGAACTTCAATGTCTGCTTACCTTCCTGAACTGAATTTTCCACACTAGTTCTAAGTAGGCATGAGGTACAAACATGTATGTGACCCCATGTAAACAGAGTAGGGTAAGGAGGCATGGAAATTGGTGCAGGCAAACACGTCAGGCAAACCAGCCAACACTAAAGGTTTCTTAAGTAGGCACAGAGGAAAAAGAATGAACATATTCTCTTGTATCTTTCAGCAGATTCTGACTGCCTGCGATGTGCCAGCTATCGTTTGGCACACACATGACAAACACATGCCAAACATATGACACACATGCGACAGAAAGGACACACATGGCAAACACAGGACACACATGTGACACACATGACAAACACGGAACA
Source organism: Bramus lutescens (assembly GCA_001685075.1). Taxonomy (NCBI): domain Eukaryota; kingdom Metazoa; phylum Chordata; class Mammalia; order Rodentia; family Cricetidae; genus Bramus; species Bramus lutescens. The sequence continues at coordinate 17,713 of LOEQ01013451.1, read as the reverse complement.
CATGACAATAAACTACAAATATGGCACACACGACAAACACATGACACAGGACACACATGGCGAACATGACACACATGACAAATGCGCGACACACACACATCAAATACGACATGCATGACAAACACGCGACCCGCACATGACCAATACGACACACATGAAAAACACATGACACACATGACAAGTATGAAATGCACGACAAACACACGACACACATGATGCACATGACAAACCCGTGACACATGCCGAACACGGCACACACATGACAAATATGACACGCGACACACAACAAATATGACACACATGGCAAACAGATGGCACACACGACAAATATGACACACGTGACAGACTCATGACAAAAATGACACACACGGCAAATATGACACATGGCAAATGCACGGCACATGGCAAACACATGACACGCATGCGATCAATATGACAGACACATGACAAACACGACACATAATTTAATTATATACTGGTTGGCCTATTAGCTCAGGCTTCTTATTAACTCTTATATCTTACATATTAACCCATAATTCTTGTCTGTGTTAGATGCGTAGCTTAGTACCTTTTATCAGTGAGGCATTCTGATCTTGCTTCTTCTTGGTCTGGATGACAACTGCAGATTTGGTCTTTCTTCCCAGGATTCTCCTGTCCTGGTTGCCCCACCTCTACTTCCTGCCTAGCTACTGGCCAATGTGTGGTTTATTAAAATAATACAACAGGCAAATCTTTACAAAGTACAAGACCATTGTCCCACAGCAATTTACCAGGTATTTACTGTGTGCCAGCATCTATCCAGGGTCACTTTCCTGCCTTACTAGAGCTTCTATTAAATTAAGTAGAACACATCACTTGTCATGTGGTGATTCCGTTTGGGGGAAAATAAAAAAGGAACCAAGGGTGGGAGTGTTCCAGCCCTTCACAAAGAAAGTGATATATGACCAAAGCTGAAAGAGGAGCGAGCCAGCCTGACAGACATTTAAGAGAAAGGCACCCATGCAGGTAAGATCTCAAAGTCAGTCCCTGTGGTAGCAGGAAGGCTGGCCTGTTCCAGAGTGGTGGAGGACAGCTGTGATGAGATTACCAAGGTAACAAAAAGACAAAAGTTCAGGAAAAATCATATTGCAGGTCACTTGACAGTATTGACCTTGGCTCTAAAGAAAATATAAATCCATTGAAATATATGTGGCAGAGGAATGATGTAATTAATCCAAATTATCAAAAGCTGCTCTGGATTCTGGACTGGGAAGGAGAAGAGAAGCAGAGAGACTACTGACGAGGCAGCCACGGCCATTTTCCAGGCAGGTAGCGAGAATGGATGGGCTGCATGGCCGAGTTGAAGGGGAAGGGCTGAGTTCTGAACAGACTTCAAGGCTCTGTTGAATGTTTGGGGCATTTGTTGATGGATGGGGAAGGAGATATTAAGATTGTCAAAAGAGCTGGGTGTGATGGCATATACTTCTAATGTCAACTCTTCTGGAAGTAAAATCAGAAGAATAGCGAATTTGAGGTAGCCTGGGCTACACAGTGAGTTTGAAGCCAGTTTGGCCAACCTAGTGTGACCCTGTCTCAAAATAAAAGCAAAGGGTTGTGGGAAGAGCTCAGTGCTGTAGTGTTTGCTTAACATGCGCAAGACCCTGTATTAATCCACAGTGCTGCTAAACGGCAAAACAACAACCCACAGGGATTTTTATCAAGTTGTTTCTTGTGTCCATGTGTGTCTAAGTGTCTCTGTGCTACCGAGACTATATTGGTTTCTTCTACCACATGTAAACCCCAGAGTGGGATCAGGCTTGGTCATATCAGTCCATCATTGCACAACATAAAGACTTTGTTAGCATTCTATAACCTGCTTATTTAAAAATGGACATTGCAATTACACATGCCCAAGATGGGTTTTGGCATCCTGCAGAGCTCATAGTCAGTCTTCTACATTTAGAACACTAACCAGGCAGCTTTATTATGTCAGCCACTATGGTGATTACAGATATCTTTGGAGAGATTACAGGGTAACACACAGAACATTCAACATTAGGCTTTTCTAAAAAAGTAAAGGCCAGAACTTAAAGTGTTGGAGCTAAGCAGCTGGCTGAGTTTCACCTGAACACAAAACAAAGACCTCTGCATTCCCTTCAGTGGGTTTTCTGTTGCATCCAGAGTGCTCTCGACAAACACACTTACAGGTGTCAATAGTCAACCTCTCAAATTATTTGGAATCACGTGGTAAAAGCACAGTTGCAAACAAACTGAGACTAAGCATGGAAGTGCAGCTCAGTTATGTGTCCCTCACTGCAACCATAGCAGCTGTGACTTGGGCTCTGATGGAATGTGAATTTTCTTGGTAATTTTTTCCTTATGGGTATATCTCTACTGTTAGAAAAACAAAAACAAAAATCCACAAAACTCAAAGCAGTTCAACTTGAGATTTTGTGGTCTGGTGGAGATCCTGAAGAAAATAGAAACATTAAATTTTCTGCATTATCTTTGCTTCTGATTTCTTTTCTTTTTTCTTCAGAACATCCCCCTTCACTGCTGTTTTACATTCTAATAGTCTGTTTATCTATCAGTCACCCTCTGAGTAGAAAAGAAGACTATGCACAGCATTATTGGGAACCCAACAGCAAGTTTAGAAAAACATGAGGAAAAATAAAAGGAATAAGAGGTTGGAAAACAATAAACAAGAGTAAGCAACAAAGAGAAAGCGTGTGCTGTGGTTAAGAAGTGAGGTGCCCTTTCAAGCAGCTCATTCATGGAGGACTTTGTTCCTAGCTGGTGGCACTAGTTTGGATGGTTCTGCACACATTAGGAGGTGGGGCCTATTGGAGGAAATAGGCCAATGTGGGTGTCTTGCTGGAGGCTGCACTTGTCTGTCTCTCCCTGGTGAGGTGAGCAGCCAGTCCTGCCACACCTTGGTGCCACAATGCTCTCCTTCATCACAGGCCCAGGAGTGGTAGCAAGTTGAATGGTCTGTGGCTGAAACACCTGAAGCCATGAGCCCACACAGTCATTGCCCCTGTTAGGTCACTAACAGCAGGTACTGTGTCATGGAAGTCCAAACGATACATACAGGGAAGAAAGAGCAAGTGCAGAGAATATCGGCGCAGATACCACATGTCAGGATCACAGTCCTGGATCTGCCCACTATAGCGTGTTCGTGTGTGAGGATCACAGGACCGGTACATAAACACACACTTATCCTTGAGCGCTAAACCATGGACTGACCTTGGAAATTACATTTTGCATGACGGGGGCCTGGGTCCCAGAGATGTAGACACACAGTAATATATTTCCTTAAATATGTAAGAGTAAGACACTTTAGGATTACTCTTGCAGGGGACACTCCAAAATCCAATAAACTCCAGGGAAGATCTGTAAAACCTTGTCTCATTCCCAACCCATAATACTCTGATTCTGTGGTTAGGGAACACGTGCTGTGTCTTTTAAAGTTTTTCCGCATCATCAAATGATTGTGGTCCACAGTCAGGGTTAGAAATCACTGAGCAAAGAACAGACTGATCTGTTTAATGAGTCCCTCACATCTAGGTAGTATTTTCTTTTTGCTACTTTGCCATCATGGATTGGGACATAAACTATATAACGCTATGTAGCTTGGAAAAAGCTGACAATTGGCAATGCTCACTTCCACACTGCAGTGATGACTCACACAGCCCTCTGCGCCGAGTAATTAACCACCCATTTGTATGGACTGGCTGTACCAATAGAGTTCTCTTCAACAAGGAAGGAAAGGAATTTGGATAGAACATTAACAGTTGCTAATACCAAGCAAATAGAGTAAATTGGATTTATTAAAAAGAGTATCTGTGTGGATTTTTACCCACAGAGTTGATATAATTTGTCTAGCTTTCTAATTATAGCTGGGATAGAAAATGGCTGAACCCGAGGACCTCTCATGGTATCTAATAAACTCTTACTTACTGGGAGAACATTTCTCGGGTTGGAGAATGACAAATACTTTACTAAGCTTTTCCTGAAAGATAGCGCGAGGTGTCTCACCTATATCCAGCTGATGAATTAGCTTTAGCTAATAATCAGTATCATGAGACAGCAAAGCAGCAGCCTGTAATTATTCTGAAAGGAATGAAGGAACAGATCTGATAAAGAGACTAAATCAGCTAATTTCTCTTGTGGCATCCTGAGCAGGAAAGAAGCTGATTTTGCCAGGAGTTTAAGGGAAGCCAAGGTGAGGGACACTGGTAGTTTTTACCTGCCTGGGATCCATTGTGATTTTCTGGTAAAAACAAACTAACAAAAAACCCCAAAACCTCAGTTGTCCTTGCTTTGGGAGGCAGTCTGAGGGCTGTCATCTGTTTCTCTGTATGTGCCCCAAACCTGAGTTCCTAGTCTTGGGCAAAGACATCTAAATCTCCCTTGAAGTGGTGGCTTCACAAAATCCAGAGTCCACCTGTTCTGGAGGAAGTTCCCTAAAGAGACTGTCATGGCAACCTGGAAACCCTATGTTTTTGTCCTTTTTAAAGTTTACCATGCCAGGTTTTAGTTTTTATTCTGTGGCTGAGATGGCTTGAATAAGAATGGCCTCCTACAGGCTCATATACTTGAATGCTTAGTCAGCAAGAAGCTTCACTATTTATGTGGTTTAGAGGGTCAGGAAGGATTGCCTTGTTAGAGGAAGTATGTCACTGGGGAGACCACATCAGGCCAGTCTCTGTTCCGTCTCTCCCTATCTCTCTCTGCTTACAGATCAGGGACTAGCACTCTCAGCTATTGCTCCAGCTCCTGCCATGCCAGCCTCCACGCTCCCCACCATGATGACAATGGACTAAACCTCTGAAATTGCAAGCAAGCGCCCAGAAGTGCTTTCTTTCGTAAGAGCTGCCTTGGTCATGGTCTCTTTTCACAGCAACACAACAGAGACTGATATGGGGGGGGGGTCACCTCAGTTTTGCCAATGCATCTTTCTACTCTTGTTCTGGATTGTCTTTCTTAAGTAGGTGCTGTTCGCTCACAAAGGATGTTAGTATTTGTAGGGAATTACGAGACATTTGATATTGTCCTTGCTCAGCTTCTGAGGTCAGATGAAGGGTGCTCAGAGTTGAACAGCCTCAGACACCTCATTCACTGCAACAGTGAATCCTTCCCAGCATTTTCTCAGCACATTATCCACACAGACAAATCAACCAACAAATATAACCTCACTCAGTATATAACTATATGTGCCTGTAAAAAAATATGACTGGCTTTTACTTTGTATTTAACCAAAACAATGAAACCGAACCACAACAAAAAGATTTCTAGAATTTGGAATGAGAGATAATTCTTTAAAAAAAACCTATATACTTAGGGATGGAGGGCTGACTCAGCAGTTAAGAGCACTGGCTACTCTTCCAGAGGTCCAGAGTTCAATTTCCAGCAGCCACATGGTGGCTTAACAACCATCTATAATGAGATCTGGTGCCCTCTTCAGGCCTGCAGGCAGACATGCAGGCAGAACACAGCATACATAATAAAATCTTAAAAACCAAACCAAACTAAGCAATCAAACAAAAAACCTATAGAATTAGTCCTGGCCTAGTGATACATTCCTATAAATTCCATCACTTTGAAGGCAGAGACAAGACGCTCCTCAGCCTAGGCTATATAACAATCTGTCTTAAAAAGAAAAAGACCACATAAATGAAAGGTTAAGGAAAATATTAAACACTTTGAATGACTGTAAGCATCCTTCATGTGAATTTCAGACAGATTTCATGATGCCTCTGCAGGACAGGTAGAACCTGACCAACTTTTTTCCCTTTCCCATATTTGTCAGTGGTATTATTAGTTGTAAATTGTTGGGTTTTGACGTTCCTATCTGCTTTTGTGATCACAATTCTTATGGATGTTTTTCTCTGGTTCCCACATTTGGGTGAACTAAATACTAAGTATTTACCATAAGTTTGCCTACAACTTTAGTTCAAAGCTCTTTATTTTGATTAATCTGTTGGGTAGCTAGATAACATCATTTAAAGATCTGTTCTACAGCAAGGCTCCACATATACTCCCTAGTTCCTGCATACATGAGAAAGACTGTTACCCTTATGCTTAAGCAATAGCATGGCTAAATACTGCATTTGGGAGTCACGTCTATTTTTATCTTCGGGGCTTTATAAACAGGTACTTGGTGCTAGTGTGCAGAAGCATATGTCTGACCTGATTTCTTCCCCTTCCATATGTGTCTTGCTTTTAATGTCTGGAAGCCATATGGCTTTCCCTTTGTCTCTCAGGATCAATATCTTTATCAAAACATGTCTTCATAATTCTGTAGTGATTTATTTTCCTGGAACTTTGCAGGCTTCATTTTTTTTTTTTGTATTCTAAACTTTTGAGCTGCAAGATCTAGGGCCTTCCCTCTCGCTCTGTTGCTTTCAGGCTCCTCCTGATGCTCACACCCCCAGAAATAATGCTTCCAAATGAATGCTGGGTCACAGACACCATAGAGGATCCTGTGATTGTTCCCTTCAAGGTGTTTCTTCTTTGACTGGAAACGGTTGTCTGTGGTAATCATGGGGTGAGGGGCTCAGTGAGCTAGAGCTGACCACAGCCGCTAATGGGAAAGTCTTATGTCTGGTGTCTTTGGCAGGGAGCTATCAATTTATTCTTCCTGACACACCCTCTCAGTGTTCTCTGTTTAAGAAGTTATGTGATACTTAATATCAGAACTATTGGGGTCATTCTGAGTTGAATTCTGGAACTTTCTTGCCTTCTCTCTTTTATCCACATCATTTCTGGAAATCTTCCCCAGTTGAAGGTGGCAGATGATGTAGATGGCTACTTGGCATAGTGTGCTCTCTCTAGGAAATCTTTTCTCTAATATCTGTGGGTGGGAAACTGGGACCCAAATGGACAATCCAGTCTCTTCAGATTCAAGACTCTAATCAAGGAATTGTTAGCTACACTTTTCTCTATGGGGATACTCATTTTTTTATGTCAACTACAAATATTTCCCAAGATATTTCTCCTCACAAAGTTAAATCAACTTGATAAAAGTTGAAAATGAAATTATCTGGGAAATTATTGATCTTTGGGTTAATCTTAATAATATTTATTGCACGAGTACTACATATAACATAACAATGGGGTAAAAAGATCTTTGCCCTCACTTTTAGTAAGAGAAAAAATAAAAGAAGATATTTGAATATTATGACTATGTAAACATTGTACACTTCTGGGTCAAGCAGTATGCTATAAGGAACCTCCATTTCTCAATTTGAGGTGGTTTGACTCCTATTTTATTTACGTTGGTAAACATTCCCCCAGATGGACCCTTACATTTTGCTTCCTAGCTTTTACACACACCTTGTCCTACCCACAGAGGTCTAGTTCCTGCATGATAAACATCTTCTTAAGTGTTAATGGGCAATCAACTCTGAGTCCTTAAAGATCTAAGAGCATGTTTTTTCACTTACACCGGGAACACTCAAGGAGTGCACAGGATTTCAGAGTGAAACCACTCCTTTGCAGGGTGGAAGGTGCTGTTTGCCAGTCTCCTGGTTTCCCACGCTGATAGTTTTAGAGCTTGAGCTATTCTCGTCACAGATTTGCACAAGAATCCTTAGTTTTATTTAGGCAGCTTTAGAATTTGCATTTCACTCTTGATCTGAAATGTCACAATAGGCACCTCCATACAGATCTAGTATCACACATGTAGCTGGGCATTTGGGGGGCCATTCAACATGAAAGTGTTTTTTCTTCTTCTTCTTCTTCTTCTTCTTCTTCTTCTTCTTCTTCTTCTTC
>LOEQ01013450.1:5554-21517 GCA_001685075.1 Bramus lutescens | reverse complement strand
GATTTGTAACCTGCCTTCCCTGTTTTATTTGCATCAGTATAAAATGTATGGGCTCTAGTTATTTGTGCCTCACATACAGTTTGGGGAAGAATCCAAGAAGTTCTCTTTATAAGGTTAAATCTGTCACTTTTGGGATAATTGCTATTAATTTCTCCACAAAAATTAGCACAAGCTCTTTTCCAGGGCTCATTGTTTTTCCATAACTTTTATTTCATCACCAGTAAAAGGCACTATAATCTCTGCTGGGTCTATACCTGCTAATTGATGAAGTCTTGATTTACCATTTACAATCAATTCAGAGACTTTTTCCACATAAGTTTTTAATTTTTTACTTGTTTTATGTGGTAAAAGATACATTCTAAGATAATATTATCCCTCTGTATTAAAATACCTGTAGGACATATTGTGGAAGATAATATGACTAGAATACAATTAAGATTTGGATTCACCCTATCCACATGTGCCTCCTGTAATTTCTCTTCAACAATCACCAATTCCTTTTCAGTTTCAGCTGTTAATTCTCTGGGACTATTCAAGTCTTTATCACCATCCAAGGTTTTGTTTAAATGAATTATAAGATCAGGCATTATCCCAACAGCTGGTCATAGAATGAAAATATCTCCCAATAATCTCTGAAAGTCATTAAGAGTCTGCAATTGGTCTCCCTTAATTTGTGACTTTTATGTTCCAATTTTCTGTAAGCCTATCCTGTAACCTAGGTAATTAACAGAATATCCTCTTTGAATCTTTTCAGGAGCAATTTGTAATCCACATTTAGGCAAGGATTTCTTTACTTCTTTGAACATCCTTTCTGAAGTATCTGCATTTGAATCAGATAACAAAATGTCATTCATGTAATGGTAGATTTTAGACCTAGGAAATTGCTTACATATTACTTCTAATGGCTAGCTGACAATATATTGGCACAGGTGGGGCTATTGAGACTTCCATGTGGGAGGACAGTCCATTGATATCTTCTAGTAGGCTGATAATTAATATAAGAAGGCACTGTGAAGGCAAATTTTTCTCTATCCTTTTCTTGTAAAGGTATAATGAAGAAACAATCCTTTTAATCAATAACTATGAAAGGCCATCCCTTTGTTAACAGAGAAGCCAGAGAAATTCCAGATTGTAGAGGGCCCATAGGTTGAATAACCTTGTTGATAGCCTTTATATCTGTCACCATTCTCCATTTTCCAGATTTCTTTTTAACAGCAAATACAGGAGAATTCCAAGGGATGGTAGGTTCTTCTATATGTTGAGCATCTAGTTGTTCTTGTACCAGCTGTTCTTTAAGTCTGCACCTTTTCCTCAACTAGAGGCCACTGCTTAACCCATAATGGTTTCTCAGTTAACCATTTTAAATGTAGGGCTGTTGGTAACTCTGAAAGTTTATCAGTTGCTTTGTGTTCTTCTATATCCTGAATGGCTGTTTTCTGTTGTCTGTAATATCTTCTAATATTTTCTTCAGAAACATAAGGTTTTGGGGCTGCAGGAATATTAATCTGGGTATTCCATTGTTGCAATAGGTCACAACCCCACAAATTTACTGCAGTTTTGTCTATATATGACCTTAGTCTTCCTATTTGCCCTTCTGGCCCTATACATTCAACCCATCTCATGCTTTGTTTTACCCAAGTATGGTTCCAATGCCCAGGAACTGAACATCTACCTCTTGAAGAGGCCAATTCAGATGCTAAGATTCTGGAGTAATGATGCTTACATCTGCACACATGTCTAATAAGCCTTCAATAAAAATGACATTTATGCAAATTCTAAGCTTTGGTCTTTGATCATTTATAGAAGTGTGCTAAAATATGCTTCCTCTGTCCTACTGTAGTTTTTGACTCATCCTCTACATTTAACCCATCATTCAGACCAGTATTTCTTTTTAGAGCAGGCATTGGATTATTAAATTTTCCTGGCAAGGCACGTTCTGCACAGTAACTGGGAATGACTGGACCACATTCATCATGGGGACCTGCGAGAGGTTCCCTATGGCATTTACCAATGGTATCAGGTTGCCTTGTCGATCTGTCATTGACCTACATTCATTGGTCCACACTGCCTACCTATACTTGGAGGCTGAGTCCTCCTATTTCTGCCATTCCCAAAAGAGGCATCATTCTTAGGAACCCGTTGTCTACAATCCATTTTCAGATGTCCCATTCTATCACAATTAAAACATCTGGTATTCTGATGTCTTCTCATACCATTTGGAATTGCTCCTCCTACCCACAATTTTCCCCTGGGACATTGCTCCCTCATATCTGCTCCTGTAGAGGTAGATGGTTCATGTCTGCTCTCACTGAGGTCACTTGCTCAGGCCTGCTATGGCAGAGGTTGCTGGCTTGGGCATGCTCCAGCAAAGGTCGCTTACTTGGGTCTGCTCCCGCAGGTGTCCCTGTCTCATGCCTGCTCCTGCAGAGGTCACTGGCTTGTGTCTGGTCCTGTTGAGGTCACTGCCTCCACATGGGCTTTAAATGTGAAAAATGTTTATATTTATCAGTTCCATAATGTTTGTACCTGATTAATCCAAAGAATTAAAGTATATCCTAAAACTTGGTAAATATTTGTTAAAGTAGATCTTATTAAGTTTCATCCTAATTTTTTCTAATTACTAAAAGTTTCTGAATGAACAAGGATATTTTTGAATGAAATAAAAATAACAGTTAATTCTATTCATTTAAAATATTCAAAAGTCTTGTCCATGTACATGAGCTCAATGGAACAGAATTTATTACTTTTTATACTACCATTCAACTCTTTAAATTTTCTCTGATTCAATTTCATACCTTCATAGACATGTACAATCAAAAGTATTTTAATGATTTATTAGTAGACAACTATATAGACACTACATAAAATTATATAACCATATGACTCATATTTTTTAGTGCTTGGTTAACAGAGACATTGATTTTTTTCTTGTAAGAATGCTTATGATTCCAAGAGTTTGATTCTTTGTCTCTTTGGTATCTTTACTACTTGACTGCATCAATTGATGTATTCTTATTTCAAACACTGCAATGATGATCATGCAGAAAGAAGTGGCAGATTTATGCAGATCAAACTGTGGACAAGCACATATAGAAATTAATTAATTGCAGGTAAATGACCCACAAAAGTTGTTTCTTTGGAAAATGTTTTCTTTCAGCAATAAATAAAATTTCATGACTATGCTACTATACAAACCTAGACAGAGGAAACTACTCTCAGAATCATACAGCTAGACCTCAACCTAGTCATTTGTCTTCTTCCATTTCCATATTGAATATACAGCTTATAATTCTACTTTTTTCATGTCTGCCAAAGAAAAAACTTAATATGGTATCTTCTGAGCAACCCAAATTTATCTAGTTGTCATTGATGCACTTCAACTAAAAATTCAACCCTTAGGAGTAGTCATGACCCATCTCATACTCTCCATCTTAAATATTCTTTCCCTTTCTACACCATTTGACAGTTTTCCTTCAGTTCTCAGGCTTGCTTCCTTCTCCTGGTAATACTTCAATTTATGTTCCTGTGGAAATTAACAGAATCTCAATGCCAAGCAGTGGCTTGTCCCTCACAGTCCCAGAGTTTGGAAGTCTATCATTGTGGTGCCATCTAAGCAGGTGTGGTGAGGGCCTCTTCCTGCTTTGCAGCTGGCTTTCTTGTATTGTGCTCACATGTCAGAAGACAGAAAGGGATACAACAAACTCTCTGTCAGTTATTAAGCTACTGATACCCTAATGGAGACTGCTGCACATATCACTTAATTGCCTTCAGAGGCCTCACTTCATAATGACAAATTCAAGATTAGCATTTGCACATATGGTTTGGCAGCACAAATATTTTGTCCATAACATGAATTTATGACATTTCAACAACATAAAAATATCTAGAGATTTTATTATTTGAATATTGATTCTTTAGCATAGAGTATCAAAATTTATTGTTAACTTGAAAGTTAAAGACAAATGTATTTAACAGTAAACAAAGTGTTCTTTTAGTTTTTGACTATTTCATATGTGTATATACTGGATTAAGAATATAATTCCCCCATTATCATTTCATATCTCCAGCTTCTTTATTGATTCACCTTCTCTTCTTAAATAGTATTATTTGTAGCATCATGACATGATTTCTTTTCTCTTTCATCTCTTTCTGTTTTCCCTTTGTTGTTGGCAGCCACAGATACTCTGTATTAATGATTGTGAGAGCCAGATCCAGAAGATAGTGCTTGATAAAACTCTTTTCCATGTTCTAGATCTTAGAGTTATTCCACCCTTCCTTCCATCTTTTTTCCTTGGTAGTAAAAAGGTTGATATTGCTGAATTAATTTTACTGTTCACATGTTTCCTTCATTTAGGAGACAGTAAGAATTATAGATACTTTATAAATAAATAAATAAAAATTTTAAAAAAATTAAAAAAAAACCCTTTAAAAGAGCCAAGAACAAATCAGATGCTATATCAAGAAGGGGAAGAAAATTAAATCAAATTCTTGAACACAAATTATCAACACCTTTTTATACTTTATTTATTCATTGTATTGTTTTGATCTGTGATGCCTCGAATATACACTGTGTAATGAGGACCATATTCTGCCTAGTTATGAGCCCACAACTGTTTATCATGTCACTGGAATCCTACAGTGAGCCTTCTACAGCAACTTGCTGTACAGTAATACCAAAGGCATCCAAGAAAATGGCGGGTGAAAATATGTTTTGCAGTATGAATACATCACCAGTGAATCAAATTTAGAATCTCACTGTAATTTTCCAGTTTTCTTAGTGTACTATATCTGCCCATATAAAAACTAAATTTGACCCAAACAAAAATATTCAGTCTCTAAATTTGTATCTTTGAAATTATTAATCATGTCTAGGAATATTTGCTCAGAACATCAGAGTATAACGCCCTTTCTGTATCAAGAATATTTTCTTCTACTGATTTGACAAGTCTATTAAGAGTAAAACTAATTTCCAACACATGGTATATTGGATCATCACTCAAGCGAAAAGCTTTTCCTCATCTAAGTTGTAATTGAATTTAGCAGCTCTCTACTTTTATAAAGTTTAACCTATGCTAATAAGGGCATCATTAATATCTGTAGAATTTTATCTAGCCTTTAAAGAGCAATCTTTTGGGGGAGTCTGGGACAATGTCTTCTATTTGGTGAATCCATATATTTAAATATTAAAAGCTCAGAAAATTTCTTTATTTTCATAAAACACTGCGTTCAGTTTCTCTGAGACAAATTAAGATAACCATATTGAAACTCATGAATACTATATTCTGATATTCCAGAATATGCACCAGTGTTCTTACTTTCCTATTCTAATATATCAAGAAACAGTTTGGCAGGGGATCTTGTAAACACAGTCTACTGAATCTTTAAGTAGAGTGTTGGGAAAAGATTACCAACTTGTGAGTGGGGGATAGAACGATTAGGAGAGAAGATAGTTGGGATAGACTGGAGGGAGGATGGGAAAGGTGGAATGTGATGTAATACTGTTTTAATTAAAATTCTATTTTAAAAATTATATTCAGAATTTTCATTTTATTTTAAAATAGAGTTTAGTACTCCCCCCATCTTTAAGAAAGTATTCATCTTTCTAGTTATCTTATTTCTATGCTGATTCTTTCTTTTCATTTTCTAGAATTATAAAAGTTTCCCAAACAAAAAGGAAACTCCAACTAATAAATCTAATCATTTTTCATTCTTCTGTCTTTCCTCCAGTATTTCTGAGTGTCTAGCCTTTTTGTGTTTCTGTGTTCTTAGCTTTAATTTTTCATTTGTCATCTCTCCAATCACTTTGTATTTTCTTCTCTGGTGAGCATAACTCAAATCTATAGGTGGTAAGCAGTTAAATAATATATGTTCATCATTTCCAAACCTGCATTTTCAGCCTCAGTTTATCCTACAATATAACCCTCTACCAGCAACAGCCTGCACTAGAAATCCAATCATTGCTGCATCCATGGAGCTTACCTTCTTTGACTCTACTTTATGTAGAAGATATTACCGAACAATACAATAGATCACAACTGAACCAGAAGAATTCCGTAATAGCTCTACTTCCTCTCTCTCAGTGATCACAACTAATTCTTTAAAAAGACAACAAGGCTGATTGTGATTTCTGAATGTCTCTTTTCTTGAATCCCACAACTTATATTATTCTCTGTTCATTAGTTCAAGTAGATGTATCCTCCTGCCTGCAATACTAATCCCATTTTAGTTTAGTATTCTTTCAGGCCCTTTTGACTTTCTCCGTTTCTGTACTTTGAAAGATCCTAATTTTGAAATTGAATTAACAATTTCATACCTATATTAAGCATAATGGTTCAATATTGGCGCAAACCTTGTAGGAGTAGCCAGCTGCTCTTTTATTAGATTTAGTATCTGGTCTTAAATAATATTTCTTAAATATCTTTTTCATACAGTTTGTGTTGTTCTTTTTCTCACATGAATTTAATTCTTGATTCATATCTTTCTAATTTCTCTGTGAAACACATAATCAAAACTGTAGTTGCAAAAGTAACCAATGATTTCATTAATATTAAATCATATAGATCAGCAGTTCTCAACCTATGGCTCACAACTCATTAAATGGTTGAACCAATGACCATCAGAAAACACAAATGTTTACATTATGTTTCATAATAACAGCATAAGTACAGTTAGGTAGTAGCAATGAAACTAATTTTATTATTGGTGATCACCAAACCATGAAGAACTCTATTAATTGGTTGCAGCATTAGTATGGTTGATAACCGTGCTATAGGTACTTATCAATAATGTTTTTAACATCTATTTTCCCCATTATTTCTTATCTTCTACATTTTTGACAGCTTCTCTATGGGTCCTTTAGATAACAACAATTTTTCCAAAATGTATGTTGGCAATGAGTTGATTTCTGGCTTATTAACTCTCTTCCAGTCACACTTCTATGTGAATGGTCCATCTGTGGTTTTGTCTCCATAAACCATGTGCTGCAAGCACCTAACTATGAGCTCAAGCTGTAGTAGGTTGAGGTTTTTAAGCAACAGATGGAGCAATGTTATGAAATATGAGTCAGCTTGATTTCATATGTCTTTCTTTAAAATGATGAATCTTGGAGAAACTAACTATATTCTATGCCAGATCTTTAAAAACCCTTGAGAAATGAATATCTGACTAAATAAAAGTTTCAACATCCATCATATTATGATCCCTCTGTGAAGTATCTTAATTTATACTGTAAATATTCCTGATGCAGTTTTTGAATCAGGAACACCTTAGATGTTGTCTGTATTTTCTATGGGTAAATTACTATGGATTTTATTATGACTGATTTGCCCGGAGAGTCCTTTTCTCCTGGGTGTATTTTTATTTGATGCTTCCATCTCAGTCCAAGCAAGCCTCGTAACTCTTCTCTGATGTCACTGCATGTTGATAATACTGCTAAAGTATGAGTTATGAAACTATCCTTTTCTGTAAGACCTATATTTTATTGAGCTTCTTACAGCATCCAGTTTAAGCAGATTTTAAGTGAATAATGAATGTCTTCATTACCTTACTCCAGTTCTTGGATTATGTTTTTCAGTAATACAAAATTATATGAAATAATGTGGAGATCATAAATGGTCACTTCCTTAACACTAAGGTACTTTAATAAACACTGTTAACTTTCGAAATTTTGTTTTATTTTATTAGTGCATTATTTTAACTAACATGAGTTATATTTTACATCCTAACAGTAGTCTGCCCCCCTCATCTCTCCCAGTCTATCCCCCACCACCTCTCTGCCTCCCCATCCACACCTTCTATTTTTCTATTCAAAAAAGTGCAAGCCTCCTATGTATATTGACAAAACAGCAAATTAAGTTGTAATAAAACTAAGCACCTCTTCTTGCATTGAGACTGGGAAAGGTAACCAAATATAAAAAAATAGGTTCCGAAAGCCCTATAAAGGTGCCATAACAGTGCTCCCACTGTTAGGAATTCCACAAGAAGCACAAGCTACAAAGCTGCCATCTATATGTAGAGAGCTGAAGTGAGTCCCACACAGGATCCTTGATCGTTAGTTAAGTCTTTCCAAGTGTCTGTGAGCCCAGTTTAGTTGATTATGTGGTTTTTCTTGGGATGTCCTTGACTACTCTTTGTTCTTAATTTCTTCCTCACTCTCTTCAACAGGATTCCCAAAGCTTAGCCTAATGTTTGACTGTGGGTCTCTGCATCTTTATTTCCACCATTTGCTGGATGAAGCCTCTCTGATGACTTTTGGGCTAGGAACTAATCTTTAAGCACAGCTGAATATCATTAGACATCATTACATTAACATCTGTTTATCCAGGTGTGTTTGGTTTTATCCCAGGTCTCTGAACCATTTAGTCTCTGGGTCCTGTCCCTCCAGGCAGTGTCAGGGGAGAGCTAACTCTTTTGTCATGGGTCACAGACTGGACCAATCACTGCTTGGCAACTCCCACCATCTCTGTGTTACTGGCAGTCTACCACATCCCATAGGCCAGAGAAATTTTAAGGTCAAAATTTGTTACTGAGTTGGCTACCAGTCCCTCCACTGGTATTTTTGCCTGGTCACAGGGGGTAGCTAACTCAAGCTACTAACCTTTTTCTAGGAGACTTAGTTGGGGTCATCTTTGTAGATTCCTGGGATTTACCATTAAACCAGGTTTCCACCTGACACTGAAATAACACCCTATCCAGTGAGCTTTTTCAGTATTTTCTCCTCAAATATCCAACTGACTCCTCATATTCCCACCCCTACCCACTGCCAGTCCACCAAAAACATCTCTTCTATTTCTTCCTATTAAGGAAATCTGAATTTGCCCCTTTAGCCCTCCCTTTACCAAGCTTCTTTGTGCTTCTGAATTATGGCATGATTTCCTTAACTTTAGAGATAATATTAACTTATTAGTGTGTATATACCCTGTTTATCTCTCTGGGTATGGGTTACCTCACTCAGGGCTTTTATTTCCATTTATCTTTGAATTTCATGATGTCATTGATTTTATTATTTGAATAATATTTCATTGTGCAAATGTGCCAAATTTCTTCATGCATTCTTCAACTGAGGAGCATCTACATTTTGTTCATGTTCTCGCTTTTATAAAAATAAGCTGCTATGAATATAGTTGTGTCAGTGTCCTTGTGGTATGATGGAATGTTCTTTGGGTGCATGACCAGGAGTGGTATAGGTGGGCCTTGTTTTACATTGATTTCCACTTTTCTGAGAATTAGACATAATTATTTCCAAACACAATTCTACTTACTCCACATCCTCTCCATCATGAGCTGTCATTTGTGTTTTTAAACTTCACCACTCTGACAGGTGTGAGGTGGAATCTCAGTGTCATTTTGATTTGAATTTCCATGATGTTTAAGTATGTTGAACATTTCTTTAAGTGTTTCCCTTACATTTGAGCTTCCTCTGTTGATAATTCTCTGCCCCATCATTAGATTATATGCCCCATTATTTAATTGGATTATTTGATTTTTTTACGACTAATTTCTTCAGAATTTTTTATATTTTGGAAATGAGCTTTGTGTCAGATGTGGAGTTGGTGAAGTTGTTTCCCCATTCTGTAGGCTGATCTTTTGTCCTGTTGATGATGCTCTTTGCATTAGAGCAGCTATTCTGTCTTATGAAGTACCATTTATTAACTGTTGAACTTTGTGTCTATGTGATTGGTGTTCTAATCATGAAGTTGTCTCCTCTTCCAATTTATTGAAGGCTATCCCCGACTTAGTCTCTATCAGGTTCAGTGTACCTGGATTTATATTGAGGTCTTTGATCCACATGGACTTGAATTTTGTACAGGGTGATAGATATGGATCCATTTACATTTTCCTACAAGCAGATATCCAGTTATACCAGAATCATTTGTTGACGATGTTTTGTTTTTCCTTTGCATAATTTTGGCTTCTTAGTTGAAAATCAGGTGTCCATATGTATGTGCATATAAGTCTGGGACTTCACTTCATTTTCATTGATACACCTATTTATTTTCATGCCAATACCATGCTGTTTTTATTGTTAGAGTTCCATAGTAGAGCATGAAACCTGGGATAGTGATATCTCCAGAAGTTCTTTTATTATAAAGGACTATTTTAGCTATACTTGGCTTTTGGATTTTCCATATGAAGTTGATTATTATTCTTTCATGTTCTGTAAAGAATTGAGATGGGATTTTAATGGGGATTACATTGAACCCCCATTAAGTGGATCACTTTTAGTAGGATGACCATTTTTACTTTGTTAATCCTGTTGATCCATGAACTTGGAAAATCTTTTCATCTTTTGATATCTTCCCCAATTTCTTTCTTTAAATGCTTTCAGTTTTTTGCCATACAGGTCATTAAGTTGCTGGTTAGAGTTCCACCAAGATATTTTACATGATTTATAATTATTATGAAGGGTGTTTTCCTTGATTTATTTCTCAGTCCTTGTTATCATTCATATATAGGAGAGATACTATCTTTTTAAATTAATTTTTTATTCAGACATGTTACTAAACATGTTTATCAGCTGTAGAAGCTTACAGGTCAAATTTTTAGGTCTCACATATACTATCATATCATCTGCAAATAATGATACTTTGACTTATTTTTTAATTTGTATCCCCTTGATTTTCTTTAGCTATTTTATTGCTTTAGTTATGCTTCCAATTATTATGCTGAGTAGATACAAAGAGAATAGACAGCCTTGTCTTATCCCTGGTTTCAGTGGAATTGTTTTGAGTTTCTCTCCATTTAGATTGATGCTGACAAACTGCTTGCTGTATATTGCTTTTATTATGTTTAAATATGGCTTTGTATTCATGATCTTCCAAGACTTTTATCATAAAGTGATGGTTGATTTTTGTCAAAGGCCTTTTCAGCATCTATTGACATTATCATTTGTTGTAGGAGGCCTCTTGTTTATTTCTGGCTGCTCAGCCCCAAAATAATGCCACAGAAACCATATTATTTGTAATACTGCTTGGCCTGTTAGCTCTAGATTCTTTTTGTCTAGCTCTTACACATTAATTTAACCCATCTCCATTAATCTGTGTATCACCATAAGGCTATGCCTTACCGTGTAAACTTTAAGTGTCTGCCTCTGGTGGGGCTACTTGGCTTCTCTCTGACTCTGCCTTCTTTCTCACAACATTCATTTTAGTTTACCCTGCCTATCTCTGCTCTACCCTATCACAGGCCCAAAACAGCTTCTTTCCTAACCAATCATATTCACAGCATACAGAGGGGAATTCCTCATAACCTCCCCTTTTCTGTTTAAATAAAAAGGAAGGTTTTAACTTTAACATAGTAAGATTACATATAACAAAACAGGTATCACCTAATGCTTTTGTGGACTTCCTCAGTATCTATTTTTATATTCCTCTTTCATTTATGATTTCATTAATTTGAATAGTCTCTTTCTTCTTTTTAGTTAGTTTGGATAAGGGTTTATCTTCTTAATTTTCTCAAATAATCAACTCTTTGTTTCATTGATTCTTTTTCTTGTTCTTTTTGTTTCTACTTTATTGATTTTAGCCTTGAGTTTCATTATTTCCTGCTGTTTATATCTATTCAATGTGTCTTTTTCTTGTTGTTGTTGTTGTTGTTCTAGGTTTTTCAGGTTTGCTGTTAAGTCACTAGTGTGAGAATTCTCTAATTTCTTTATGAAGGCAATAAATGCTATGAACTTTCTTCTTAGCACTGGGTTTGTTGTGTTGCATAAATTTGGGTATGATGTTTATCAATTTTCATTGAATTCTAGGAAGTCTTTAATTTCTTTATTTCTTTCTTGACCCAGTGGTAACTCAGTAGAATGTCATTCAAATTCCATAAGTTTGTAGGTTTTCTTTTGTTGTTGAAACCCAAGATTACTCCATGGTTTTCTGATAGTATATAGGTGGTTATTTCAATTTTGTTATATCTATTGATACTTGCTTTGTAACAAAGTATGTAGTCAATTTTGAAAAAGGTTTTATGAGGTGTTGAGAAGGTATTTTCTTTTGTATTTGGGAGAAATGTTCTGTAGATATCTGTTATGTCTATTTGAATAACAACATCTGTTACTGATGTGGGATTTCCCTCTGTGTGCTATGAATACCATCGGTTAATAGAGAAACTGTTGTGGGCCTGTGCAGGGAATAGACATAGGCAAGGAAATGCTGAAAGGAAGATGGTAGAGTAAGAGAAAAATCATGTAACCCACCAGAAACAGACACTGGGAACTTTACCTGGTAAGCTACAGCCACATGGTGATTAATGGAGATGGATTAAATTAATACTTAAGAGTTAGCCAATAAGAAGCTAGAGCTAATGGGCCAAACAGTGATTCAAATGATATGGTTTCTGTGTAATTATTTCAGGTCTGAGCAGCTGAGAACTAACTAGTAGCCTCCTCCTTACTACAAATTGGCACCCATGTGGTGGACTAAATCCAGGTAAAACCGGAGAGCACTTAAAAAAATTCTGCACAATAGGATAGATTAAGACACAAAAGACATTTAGATGGGTCACAGGGTTGGATAAATGTACATAGGCTTGGGAGAGAGAGAAAAAAAGAGTAGAGCTAGTCATAAAAATAGTTTTTTAAAAATAAAACATATTCTTTGAAGAGACAGTACAGACAGTTATAGATTAAAAGGAATAAAAATATAAACCATGTAAAGATGGAAAATTCACAGAAGTCTAAATTATGTATGTTATTGCATTTTCTTTAAATTTTTGGCTGTGAAGGAGCTAAGTATACAGAGATATTTCATTGTATGGGCTGCTAAGCTAAACCAACATATATGGTTTAAAGGCATCTTCACTTCAGAATTTGTTTCTAAGGATATGTTGCTTTGGAAAGAGGTTCTTCTTTTGTTTCCGCAGAGGATAAAATTCTGTGAAAACTTCCCAGACTAATATGGTTTAATGAGCCAAGACCCCTTAGAAGGTTGCCTTAAGCAACCCTCAAAAAATTACTTTGCCGAATAAACATCAGGAAGAAGTTTGGATAAACTCTGTCCATACTCCCAAATATGGTTTATAAATGGTTATTCCTATTTAAAGGGGACATATTCTATAGATATTTGCATTGGTATAGATCTTGGTTTATTGACACAAATTTAAGGTCAATATTGTTTATATATATATTCTGCTTTTGATTAAGGTATCGTGATTGTGTAACTCATTGAAAAATATAATGTATGATTAAAAATATAGTTTAACAGATAGTTATATATAATAGTAAAGCTTGCAGTTATATTAGATTTTCTAGATGTACAGAGATGTATTTCAGATAGACAAGTATTCTCAAAATTTTCAGAGACCTTCAGAATGTGGCATTTAAATGTTTTAAGAAATCAGGACTTTTTATGACAGTGAGACACATCTGCTTTTGACAACACCAATCTACTTCAAGAGGAAGATGGGCATTGAAGAGGCTCATTTTGGAGTTTCTTAGCCATTTGGGCAAGAAACTGCTCTTGCCTGGATTGCTCGATAAACTGGACATGCAGGACCCACAGAGAAATTACTGCTGAACTTGCCTAAAGATGAGACGATCCTTTAAGGTTTCTCCTACACAAAAGAATCTGCCAATACTATGGGCCTGTGGGCTAAAGATTGGATGATTCAACAGTACAGAAGAACTTTGGGTGACTGTCCAGGCAGCAAGATGTCTCTGTCAATTCTAGAGTTTTAGAAGTTGCTTACAATACACTTCCAGTTTAGTTAAGTAATATTATATTATTTTGGAGTCTTTGATGAAGTTAATGAATTGATAATTATAGTTTAGCTTAGTTATTACAAAAGATAAAGTAGATATAAATGTTATAACTGTAATTATTGTTTAATACCTGTTTTGTTATATGTAATTTTACTATGTTAAAGATAAAGGCTTACTTTTTATTTAAACAGAAAAGGGGAGGTGATGTGGGAATCTCCTCTGTATGCTGTGAATTCCATTGGATAATAATGAAGCTGTCTTGAGCTTGCACAGGGAATAGAAGTAGGTGGGAAATGCTGGGAGCAAGAAGGCAGAGTATGAGAGAAGCCTTGTTACCTGCCATAGACAGACTCTAGGAACATTCCCTGGTAAGCCACTGCCACATAGTGATACACAGATTAATAGAAATGGGTTAAATTAATATGTAAGTGTTAGCTAATAAGAAGCTAGAGCTAATGGGCCAAGCAGCAATTTAATTAATATAACACTTGTGTGATGATTTTGGTTCTGTCAGCCAGGAAGAAGAAGTGGCCTGCTGCTACATGTTACTTCCATTATTTATTCTTTTAGTTTATGACTGGATGGCATGTGTACTGCTGAGAGTGAAGTGTTAAACCTCCCACTATTAATATATGAAGGTTATGGGTGACTTCTGCCTAAGTAATGTTTCTTTTACAAATAGCATGTCCTTTCATTTGAGTTATAGATGTTCAGAATTGAGATATTACCCTGGAAGATATTTCAATCAATGTGTATGAAATATCATTTTCCATCTCTTTTGATTAACATTGTCTTAAAGTCTTTTCTTTCAGATATTAGTATTGCTACACCCTCTTTCTTCTTAGGGCCATTTGATTGGAAAATCTTTTTTAACACTATATACTGAGGTAATGTCTATTATTGAAGTTTAGGTATGTTTATTGTAAGCAACAGAATTGATAGTGATTTCATATTCATTCTATTAGCTGTATCTTTGTTAGTTAATAAAGTACATTTATATTGAGAGATAATAATGATCATTATTTGTTTTTTTCCTGTTTTTATGTTGGTAATGGTGGTAGTGTGTGTGTGTGAGTGTGTGTGTGTATGTGTGTGTTTTCTTTCTTAAAATTTTGTTGGTGTGAGATTACCTATTGCCTGTGTTCACACGGGTGAATTTTCCTTGGATTTGAGCTTTACATCCAGGATCATCTGTAGTGCTGAATTTGTGGATATATACTGTTGAAATTTGACTTTTTCATGAAATATCTTCTTTTCTTTATCTATAGTGGTTGAAAGTTTTACCAGATATATTTGTCTGGGCTGTCATCCATGGTCTTTTAGAATCATCAACACATCTGTCCAGTTGTTTGGCTATATATGTGTATAGCCTCCAATCTGGTAAGAGTTACTCTGGGATTCAAATGCTGGCCTGTCTTTTTTTGGGGGGTAAGAGGTTTCTGCCTTGTTTTCAGGGGTTGAACTCATCTCTGGGGTTCATAATGCTGATCTAACCTCTGGGGATCATGATTCTGGCCTGGCTCTTGATGTGTTGGAAGACTTCTACTAGAAGCATAGGCCAGGATGCAGTGAAGAGGAGAGATGAAGTGGTTGGAGTTATGTTGGACATGTACAGACAGGGTTGGGGTAGTTTTACCTTTGATTTTGGTATGCTAGCTTGTCCTCTAGAAACTGGGAGGTTTCATTCAGAGGTGTAAGCCATTCTTAATTTTAGTATTTTTGGCACAAAAACTTTTTCTCATACATGCAATTATTTCAGTGAAAGAAGTTGTGACATCTACTTCAATGTTCAAATGTATCTTTCTTTGAAGTACTCCCTTTACCATACTGATGTGCTTTTATAATATTATTTGTTTAGTCTAAATAGGCAGATTTTTGTGATACTCCTCATTGATATGTAGTTTCTTTCTTGGTTCTTCCATGAAAAATGATGCAAATTCATTATTTTTCCTTTGTGTGTTAATTCAAACAACTTTTCATTGAAATAGTATTTAATATGAGAACATCTGCAGCAGTTGGAGCATGTCCTTAGTATTTAACATATTAAGTTGTTCACTCCCAGGTTTAGTTACACATTTATCATTATGATGAAAGCACCAGTATCTGTCTCTGCACTAGAAAACTCTATTCAAATTGAAAATGAGTCAGTTGTATCACCTATACCAATACTGTAAAAAATATCATCTGTAGGTACAATTGTATCTGTTTATTTAGTGGTGAGAGAGAGACAGAGAGACAGAGAGAGAGAGAGAGAGAGAGAGAGAGAGAGA
>LOEQ01013447.1:11908-22116 GCA_001685075.1 Bramus lutescens | reverse complement strand
TCACCATAGAATCTTCAGCTGGCAATGGATGGAGCTAGAGACAGAGACCCACATAGGTGTTACATTTTTAAGACAAATTCCAACTAGCATTCGTGAGACTTAAAGTAAATCATAATGTTTTCTCCAGTGGTAGTTTCATTTTGTTCCACAATATGGTGGATGCTATATATCCTGGAGTCCTAAAGAACTGGTATCTGCCAAAGAGCATATACTCACTAATGTATCATGTCTAGAGAATAG
This sequence comes from Bramus lutescens, assembly GCA_001685075.1. Taxonomy (NCBI): domain Eukaryota; kingdom Metazoa; phylum Chordata; class Mammalia; order Rodentia; family Cricetidae; genus Bramus; species Bramus lutescens. The sequence goes on along the minus strand of LOEQ01013447.1, from coordinate 21,876 downwards.
CATTCAAATTTGTTGATTTCCTTTGGTTTGTATGTAATTTCCTTCTGGTTATGGCATCTAGAGAATCACCAGAACATGTTCCAAAAATAGAGTCCCTGCCAAACATAATTAATTTTCTCATATACATTTAATTTATTTTTCTTATATATTGTTATCATTGGATTATATATTGAAAATAAATATAGAAATTGTTCTAACTGATCCTCTAAATAAAAATCCAGAGTAACTTCTAGTAGAAAATATTTCCTTGGTATGTTTTAGTTCCTTTGAAATAGATACCTCATAATTACCAACATACACTGAGTTCCAGGCTCTGTTTGATATTCTACATACACTAATTTATTTAAGCATCAGACAGATCCAGAATCAATCTATAATCATTAACCAATGATCATAATTAAACAAGCATAAGTTTTTGTCTTAGGGTTTTCTATTGCTGTGAAGAGATACTATGACCACAGCAATGCTTATAAATGAAAAGATTTGATTGAGATGACTTGCTTACAGTTTAAAGATTCAGTATATTTTCATCATGGTGGGGAGCATGATGGTATGGAGGCAGACATGGTGTTGGAGGAAGGAGTAGCTGAGAGTCCTATATCTTGCAGGCAGCAGGAAGTTGACTGAGACATTGAGCAGTATCCTGAGCAAAAGAGACCTCAAAGCCTGTCCCCACAGTGACACACTTCCTCCAATAAGTTCATACCGACTTCAACAAGCCACACCTCCTAATAGTGCCACTCCTGATGAGATTATAGGGGACAGTTACATTCAAACTACCGCAGCTGCACTGACAATAATATTTTGGAATTTTGCAACTAAATGGAAAGGTTGCAACTAAATATATTAAGGTGGATTTCACTGATCCTTACTGAGATTAAATTAAGTTTCATATGGATATTTAAAATATTAATATTTCACTCCTAAAAAGGACATAAAGAAAAGCTAAAGATTATACTATGTGCTAAGAGTGAGAGATTTTGGACCATTCAGTCCTAAATGAGATGTCTTCATTAAACTCCTTCTCTTAAGGCTCAGGGAGCTATGTGGAAGTAGAGATAGGAAGATTGTAAGAGCCATAGGTAATGAATGATTTCAAGGAAACAGTGTCTTCCAGATACAACAAGACTGATGTACATATGAATTTAGAGACTGTAGCATCAAGCACAGAGCCTACATAGTTTCAAACTAGACCGAGTTCCAATGCTGAAAGGGGAAACTGGACATGAACTCCCACATCTAGCCAAGAAGCTATCTGCAATTCACAGCTGTTTGCAGAGGAAAAGTTAGTTTTATCCACTGGAGTTTTACTGAGTTTATTAACCACTATTTAAGGGTAGGCCCCACACTCAGCAGTAGATGGCCAACACAAAACAAACTCAATGGTTTGTTTTGCTTGTATATATTTTTGTCTCATATTGCCTTTCTTGGGCATTTTTGTATTCTGATATTTTTTCTATATTATTATTTCTGATTTTGTGTTTTATGGGTATGGTGTGGGGGGTGTGCTTGTGTGTGTGTGTGTGTTTGTGTGTGTTTCTTTGTTTTCTTTTAATTCTGTTTTGTTTGTTTCTAAAGAGAAAGGAAGAGCTTGGTATTGGGAAGGTAAGAAGGTGGGAGGATATGGGAAGGGAAATGTGATCAGAATGTACTGTATGAATTTTTCAATATAAAAAAGAAAAGTCTTACTATTTAAGGCCACAGAAGAATATATGAGAAAGTTCTAGAATTGAAGCTCACCTATCCATTTTATCACTGTTTCCCATCCTCATCTCAGATGACACAAAACAACTTTATTCTTTAACAATGCAAATCCAAAGTAACTATTTCTTTCTTTTTCTCAAACTTTGGCCAAACTGGGATTCCAACCAGCTTCTGTGTGAAGTCCTCTTAAGAAATATGTCACTTCTGAATCCTGTGCAACATCAAAGCAGAGACTGTTGCCACAGATATTTAGAAACTCAAACAAGTATGTTCTAGACAGAAATAGATACATTTTTAGTAAATTACCTGATAACCAATATTTCCAATTTTGTTGGCCAACATAGCACTAAAACAGCAAGAGATAATGTATTTTTTTAGCTGTGCATGATGGCAACATAATAAAACTTTATTTGCAAACACTGATATTAATCACATTTGGCCCACAGGCTACAGTTTGCTAACCCCTCTTCCAGAACTACAAAGTCTAATTTCATTACATATTATTAACTAAGAGTTCTATTTAAAACCTTGATTATATAAAATCATAATTTTATAAATTTTAGGAAACACACACATGAAGTTGAAGTTGGAATATTTAAGACTTTTACTTCAATTAGAAAGTTAATATAGAAGATAGTCTCAATTGGTAAGGCCCCATTGCTGAAGACCATACTTGCATATCTCATTGACTACAGAGCAGTTGAACTTTTACCCATACTGACTGGTGTTCATGGTACTGGGAGGTATTCTACACTCTTCCAAAGGAAGAAGGTAACCAACAACTCAACTACAAACCTCTCAATCTATAATGATTACCTGGGTGCAAGATACTGGTGCAATAGTGGCACAGAAGTTATGGAAGTATCCAAGCCAACCATTATCTGGCATTATCTGGTCAGATTTAAGGCCCATTCCAGAAGGTAGAATGATATGGGAGTCCCCTCTGTGTGCTGACATTACCATTAATGAATAAAGAAATTGCCTTCACCTGTTGATAGAGCAGAACTTAAGTAGGCAGGGAAGACAGAACTGAATGCTGGGAAAAAGAAGGGCAGAGCCAGAGAGACACCATGGAGCCACCAGAGTCAGACATGCTAAATCTTTGCTGGTAAGCCACTGCTACATGGCAATACACAGATTACCAGAAATGTGTTAAATTAAGATGCAAGAGTTAGCCAATAAGATGCTAGAGCTAATGGGTCAAGCAATGATTTAATGAATACAGTTTCTGTGTGGCTATTTCCTGGGCTAAGCTAGCAGGGTGGCCAGGACCTGGGCAGTAGGATGAACAAGCAGGCCTTCCCCCAACAGTAAAACCCATGCCTGGCATTTCTTGGATGGCCAAGAATCTGAGACTAGATAGGTAATGGGTCTATGGGAAAACAAAACACCACTGTTACACTAAAGGAACATGCAGTAAAATGACTTCCTTTTTTTTACTCATTCTGCTTTACTCATAGATCATAGTGTCATGCAGCCACAGCCAGAGAAGCTTCCTCCTGCAGGAGACAAGAACTAATGAATACCCACAACTGGACAATATGCAGAGAGTGAGAGACCTTAGAAAACTCAGTCCTAAATGGGATGTCTCCATCAAACCCTTCACATCAGGGCTCAGGGAACTCTGTGGAAGAAGAAGCAAAAAAAAAATTGTAAGAGCCAGTGGGGATGGAAGACACCAAGGAATAGTGCCATCTAGACACAATACAATTGGTGCACATATGAACTCACTGAGACTGTACAAGGCAGACAGGGTCTCAGGGATGAGAGAGGAGGTGGACACGAGTCCCATCTTTACCTTAGAAGCTATCTGTGTCAAACAATTACAAAGAAAAAATTAGTTTTCTTTCATGGGAAAACTATATGTCATAGTTTGAACGGCAATGTTCACCATAGGCTCATATTTGAAAGGATGTGGCCTTGATAGAGTAGGCTTGGTCATGTCAAAGGACATATGTCACTTGGGGTGAACGCTTTAAGGTTTAAAATGTTTGAATCATATGTAGAGAGGATGTCGACTTAAGAAGAAAACTCCTCCAGTGCTGGTAGAAGTGTGCAGCCACTTTGGAAATCAATATGGCAGTTTATCAAAAAATTAGGAATCAATATATCTCAAGATCCAGGTATACCAATACTGGGCATATATCCAAAGGATGCTCAATCACACCACAAGGACCCTTGCTCAGCTATGTTCATAGCAGCATTATTCATAATAGCCAGAATCTGGAAACAACCTAGATGCCCCTCAACTAAAAAATGGATGAGGAAAATGTGGTACATTTGCACAATGGAGTGTTACTAAGATGGAAAAAAAAACAATGACATCATAAAATTTGCAGGCAAGTGGATGGAACTACAAAAAATTATCCTGAGTGAGGTAACCCAGATCCAGAATGACAAACATGGTATGTACTCACTCATAACTGTATATTAGGAGCAAAATATAGGAACCTACAATCCACGGCCCCAGAGAGGCTAGATAACAAGGAAGGCCCAAAGAAGGATGAAGGGATTTCCCTGGGAAGGGGAAATAGAAGACATCTCCTGGATAATCTGGGAGCATGGGTGGGGAGGGTGGAGAGATGGAAACTTGAGAGAGCTGATTGGGTGGGATGGGTACAGGAGGTGGGTTGTGGGCAGGATGGAGGGGGGAGTAACGAAGGACATGTCTTGATGGGGGGCCTTTTGGGGTTAGGGAGAAACTGGTGCCACAGAAGCCCCCAAGAATATACAAGGATTACCCCAGCCAAGAGGCCTAAGAATAGAGGAGAGGCTCTCTGGCCTTTATCCAATAACTGATGGAAACAGATGCAGAGATCTATAGTCAACCACTGAGCTGAGCTCCAAGAGTCCCACTGAAGAAAGGGAGGAGGGATTGCATGAGCCATGGGGGTTAAGGTCATGACAGGGGAACCCATAGAGGCAGCTGACCTGAGCTGCTGGTAACCCATGAACTCTGGGACAACAGCTAGGGAGCTTGCATGGGACTGACATAGGCCCTCTGCATGTGTTTGACAGTTGTGTGTCTTGGTCTCTTTGTAAGGCTCTAAGCAGTGAGATCAGGACTTGTCCCTGGCACTTTGCTGGCTTTTGGGAACCTGTTCCGCATACTGGATACCAAGCCTTGATGCAAGGGAAGAAAGAGGCTTGGTCCTGCCTCAACTTATGTGCCTTGCTTTGTTCAAGCCTATGGGAGGCCTGCCCCTTTCTGATTGGAGACAGAAGAGAGGTAAATGGGGTGTGGGAGTAGATGGGAGGCAGTTGGGAGAACGGGAGGAGAGGAGGGAGGGAAAACTGTAGTTGGTATTAGAATAAATGAAAAGGAGCATAAAAAGTAAATAAATAAAAACATGTGATTGAAAATAAGTAAATAAAAATAAAATTCAAAAAAATTTTCTGGGCCCAATGTCTGTTTCTCTTCTCGCTGCTTGAAGATCTAGATGCAGAATTCTCAGCTCCTTCTCAACCACCATATCTGCCTGCCTGCCAGCATGTCCCATTATGATGGTAATGAACTGGACCTCTGAACTAACTGCAAGCAAGACCCAATTAAATGCTTTCCTTTGCAAGAGTTTTTCTGGCCATGGTGTGTCTTCACAGCAATAGAACAGGGACAAAACAGTACACAAACCACACTTAGGAACAGGCTCCATGCTCAGCAGTAAACAGTCAATTCAAAATGAATTCAATATTTTAGGGAATTTTTTTTTGTCTCATGACACTTTGGTCATTTCTTTTTTACCTTATTGGTCTTTGTTAGGATTTCTGATTTTGCATTTTTATGGTTTGTGTGTGTGTGTGTGTGTGTGTGTGTAGTGTGTGTGCGTATGTGTGTATCTATATTTCTATGGATTTTCTTTCTTGTGTATCTTTGTTTTCTTTTTCTTCTTGTTGGTTTGTTTCAATTGCTGGTTCATTTTCTAAAGACAAAAAGAAAGGAGGCCTGGAGTTTGATGGGTGGTGGGTGGGGTGTGGAGGATCTGAGAGGATTTGAGGGAGGGAAAACTATGATCAGAATATATTGTATGAAAAAAAGTTCATTTTTCATTTTAAAAAAGATAGCCTCTATTTTATTTAGAAAGAAAAGATTTTTTTACTGTCTTGTTCGTAAATATTAGCAGATGGAGGGAAGATTTCAGGAACATATTGATGGTTTATCTATTGAAATTAGGTGTATCCGCACAACAATCTTCAAATTAATTAAATAGGAACACCAATATTAAGCACCAGAACCAAGTAAGGATACTTACAAGATACCCTTCAACTTCTCAATAATTAAAAAAGAAATAGTGTACTTAATTTGGGGGCTAGAGATGTAGCTCAGTGTACAGCCTTGCTAAAGGAAGAGGGAGAGAGGGCAGGTTTTGGGGTGTATAACCTCATCCCACATCCTATTGTTTCTCTCTACTTCCAATGTTTGGATGAAAATATTATCAACCAACTTCCTGCTTCCATAAACATGCTTCCCCTAGCAGCCTCCACACCTTCATTCCCTGTCATGATGGAATCTATCCCTCTGGAAGCACAAGCCATAATAAACTCTTTCTTCCTTGAGTTTCTTTATGTCAGGCTATTTTACCACAGCAATAGAGAATTTACTAATATGCTATAATTTATTGAACATTTAATATAGAGTAAGCACTGCGTTATGCAATAGGATACAAAGATAAATCTTCAGACTACAAATGATCATAGGCAGAAAACAGATATATGAATAAATAAATCATTCATAATATACTCTATTTAAATTGCTATAATTGAGATATTATCAAAATGATCTGAGAATATGAGTCATTCAGAATTGTGCCATCTATTCCCATATCTACTAGCTATACATGAAAATTACTAAATATTTCAATATGCATAATACAAATTGAAATGTATTTTAAAATGTTAAATACACACAAAGGAATGCAAACATCTCATAAATAATAATTTACATTGAATACATGTTGAATTTAAATGCTTTGATGAATAATGCAAAAAAGTCTGTCTTTTAAGTATTATAAATCTGGTAATGAAGTCCAACTAACAATTGCTACAATGCAATCTAGGAAGGGCAATATTAGAGTTATATATATAAAGAAAGCTAACAGTGTATTTCTCATGTGATATCAGCTAGAACTGAAAGCTGAGAGGTTCCTTAGTGAAGTAATAAGAGCATTCAAAATGCTCACATGAGAAAGGCAGGAGCAAAATCATAGTATTTTACTAGCAAGAACAAACAGTTATTTCTTTTGCCAATTTCCAGGATGCGTTGAAACCCAGCAGGAAGAATTTAGCAAGACTTTACAAGTCTCTTTCATAGTTTAATTGTTTAAACAATTTTTTTCTGTAACTAGTAATTTTATAGTAGCTAATATATTGAGTGTTTCTGGAGTGTCAGACACTAGGCTTTTCATAGATTATTAATCTTTAAAGTAACCAAAGAAGGTGAAAAAACATATTACTCTATTTTACAAATGAGGAATCTGAACACCACAAAGATGAAGTTATTTGACCTAGATACAATTAGAAACATCCAGGGCCCACCTTGGATGACAGATCTGCTTGGTACTGAATGCTTGAGGATGCTGCCCTGCTGTGGTCCAGTGCTACAAACTGTCAGAAGTACCTAGAGCCAAAGGGAAGAGCCGAATAGCTCCAACTGTTACCACCTGGGATGGTATGGCTATCTCCCCTTCCGGAGAGGAACTCTATTGAAAGCACATTTTGACAGAGCAGCAGCCTTAGCCAGGAACATTCTGTGTAGATGTTTAGGTTCAAGAGAACAGCTGACAGAGCACTTCCAGGCTGCCACCATCGGGTGAAGGAGATGTCCCTCGATGCTGCTGTGACTAGAGATTCAGGAAAACACTGTATTCAGAGATGATTATTATTGTTGAAGCTGCTGCTAATCAAAGGTTAGGCTGAGAAGAGACTAGAAAATCAAAGGTCCCATGCCTCGCTGTCATCTTAAGAGGAAACATCCTAACATCAAGGTAAAGAACTAACTCCATTGATCTTTCAGTAACCTATTTTCTAAGACTCAGAATAAAATACTCCAGCCAGGCATGGTGTCACATGTCTAAAATGCCAGCACTGACGAGGTGGAAGCAAGAAGATCAGGAGTTCAAGAACATCCCCACCTGAATAGTGAATTCAAGAGCTGCCTGAGTCACACAGAAATCCTGTCTCAAGAAATGAACAAAATGAAACAAAACAATAAAACTTTCTACCTATCCATTTATTAAGATTCTATAAGACTTCCGAGTAGAGAAGTTGAACTATATATAACTCAATTAGGAAGTTTGCAGTAATGGTTATGCCCTTGAGGAACAATATAGAGATTACATATATCTGGCATGTATGAAAATAAACTATTGATCTAAATAAATGAAAAATTATTCTCTAAGTTTTCACTCTTAAATATGAACCGCTTTTGACATTTCATATTTCCATAGTATGATATATAGTGATCATAAAGATTTTGAGGTATGTTGAACAGTAGATTAACTAACTACACACTAGACTACAATCAGGCTTGAGCCATGTAGAGGAGCAGCTTAGATCTTGGGCTTCGGAAGAAAAGACCTGGCCCAAAACCCAGTTGTTTCTACCACTAACCACGAAACCATTAATAATAACAACTTATTTCTCTAAAAACAAGGGTTTGTGTCTTATTGAGTCTCCAATACACAGAATATATAGAGAGAATATATATCCAATAAAAAATTGTTGAATTGAATTGAATAGCTTCATTTAGAATAATCTTGCCATATTAAGTATACTGTGTGAGGTAATTGACTTGTAATGGGTGAATTCACAGTTCAGGTCAAAGAACTCTATCAGAGTAAGCAAAAGGTTCTTACGATGCAATAAAACAACTCAATTGAAATACATGCAGAATATTTCAATAGACATTTCACCAAAGATATACAAATGCATATTAAGTACCACTAGATGCTCAACATCATTAATCATTGGGGAAGACAAATTGAAAGCACCATGGCATACAACTTCATACACAATAAAATGGTAAGTGTGAAGAAACAAAACTCTCATAGATTGTGAGATGAATGCAAAATGATAAGAATTCTATTTTAGAAAACAGTTCAACAATAACGTAAAATGTTAAATGTAAGTTTATCATGTGACACAGAAATTCTGCTCCAAAATATTTACCCAATAGAAATGAAAAGTTATCTACATGATTGCTTTTGGAGAAAAGGGTAACATCCCATTTGTGGCAGAATCAACTGCTATTTGGATAAGTTCAGTAAATTTTTGAAGTCTTTAGAGTCAGTCAGGAGCAAAGTTATACTTTATTTTTAATTTTTTTATTATTGTAAGTGAGTATATGAGAGATAATTAGCCTACATGCCTATCGATGGATAAATGGATGAGAAAATATGACATATTTATATATTAGACTTTATTCTACCAAAAAAGAAACTAAATTGTGTCATTTGCAAGAAAGTGGGCAGAAGCAGAAAAAGAAAGTATTGCAGGTGTAAACAAGTTTCTGTCCTGTCCAGTGTGAGTCCCAAAGAAACACACAGAGGCTTATACTAATTATAAACTGTTTGTCCTACTAACTCAGGCTTATAATTAACTAGATCTTGCAGCTTATATTAACCCATAATTCTTATCTGTGTTAGCCACGTGGCTTGGTACCTTTTCTCAGTGCAGCATTTTCATCTTGCTTCCTCTGCATCTAGGTGATGACTGTAGAATGAGCATGTCCTCTTCCCAGAATTCTCTTAGTCTGGTTGCCCCACTTACACTTCCTGTGTGGCTACTGGCCAATCAGTGTTTTATCAAACTAATACAAGTGACAAATCTTTACAGGGTACAAGAGCATTATCCCACAGCATGATCATGCAATGTCATAGTGAAATCCATTAGTTTGTACAATGAATATACAGCAATTTTTAAAAGCATAAGCGCATACTCCCAAGAAGTGACCACATGCCCCCAACGATAACATAGGAGTTACGTCTAACTAATATCTACTTAAAAATGAAGAATTAGTTTTCTTCAAGGGAATCTCACTGGAGAAACAAACTACTCATAAGAGTAGGCCCATGCCAAGTAGTAGATGGATAACAGAAAACTCACTCAACCTTGGAGGTTCTTTGCCTCATAATGTTGAGACAGTGCTTGTTTTTAAAATATTTTATTAATTTTTATTGATCTCTACATTTTTATCTACTCTTCTTGCTGCCTCTCCCTACCCCCTTCAACCCTCCCCCAAGGTCCCCATGCTCCCAATTTACTCAGGA